>NJDD01000806.1:144914-158154 GCA_002245505.1 Calephelis nemesis
AGGTATATACGATATTAAGCGCAGCAAAACTGCAAAAACTAACTCTAACTATTTTATTAGGTACCAGGTTTTTTTGATCCTCTGTGGTCTAGCGGTTCAGTTGTTGGACTTGACTGCACAAAAAGAAAATTGGGTATTTCCAATTTTCTAATAAAAAAAAATGTTGCTCAGGATAGGATATGTGCCCGGTTGGCGATAGGCTTGCCACCTATCACATTGTGGGACTTAGTATCTTCGGCTAGTCGTGGGTGCCCTGGTTGTGCTTCTGCCTACCTCTTCGGGGATATGGGCTTGAAGATACTTTTACTTAACTTTTAGATTATAATGCAGACACCCTAGTCCCTACTAGTAGTTTCTGATAAATACTTAATAATGCATAAATTATTTAGACGACCACATCATCTAAAAGTTTAGATTGGATCATGATACAATATTTTGGGACCACCTCGGAATCATGACCTATCATTTTAAAAAGAACCATCAAAATCAGTTGGATATATGTGGAGTAATCGGGTTAGAAACATACAAAAAAATTAAATAAAAACACACAGTGGAATTGAGAACTTCCTCCTTTCGTTGAGTCGGTTAAAAAGTTATTAGGTGACCCTCGACCTCCAACCATTGTTTGTCCATTTTTATTGCACCATTATAAAAATGCGTATGGGTGACCAAGTGGTAAACTGCCTGCTCTAAGCAGATGATGCTGTACTTTTGGGCTCTACACCATCTGAGCTGCAAACACTGGTCACAGTTATGAAAGAAGATTGTAAAGAAAGGGGCTTACATTTGAATGCGTTGAAAACCAAAATAATGGTATTTGAAAGAGACGTAGCCAGAACGGATGTAAGAGTTTTGGTTGATGATGTAGTGCTGGAATAAGTGAATGAAATATCTCGATTGTGCTTTAAGCAGGGAAAGAAGGTACACCGCGGATCTAGAGAGGAGAGTGAGTGCAGGGAATAGTGTGAATGGAGCGTTGGGTAAGCTATTCCAATGCGAGGTTTTGAGTCAAACAGCTAGACTCGCTTTGCATAATTCTGTGCTTATCCCAACGTTATTGTATTTAAGCGAGAGTTGGGTATGTCAGAAAGAGCATGAAAGTAGGATAAATGCGTTCGAAATGAGAACACTACGGAAATTTGTAGTGTAACTCTCGCTGACCGCATTCGTAACAGTGAGATCCGAAAAAGAGTTGGATTGAAAGAAAGTGTTGGTATTAAAATGCGAAAGGGCATGGATGGATGTAGGTACCCGGGGAGACCAAGGCTGACATTTCACGATCAGATCAATCGAATATTATAAGAGGGTGGTGTCAAGAGTCTCCGAAACCGGCGTATTTGTATGAAAAGGGTGATGAATGTGAAGGAAGCAAGACAAGTTTGTCAGGATCGTGAGGTCTCGCCCTCGATACTCTCTGCCTAACCCGTAAGGGACTTGGCGTGAAGATATGTATGTGTAATGTATTATAACAATAAACTAGTTTAACGTTCGAATAAATAAATGCCTAATAAAAACCTGTTTAACCGAAACTGTAAGTGGAATTTTTTTCGATTAAAAGAAAAATGTAAAGATTTGTAAACTTGCATGTTTTGAAATAAATCAAGTAAGTACATATTGCAATTTCACTCACATTAAAATATATTAATAAGTTACGTCACGGTTTTGAGACCGGTTTGACTATAAGTCGCCCAGTAGCAAGTTAACGTTAGCCACTGATTTAAACCAATTAATGGTCGATTTATTTAACAATCTACGTACCAGTTAGATTTAACTGTGTGATGGTAGATTAGTATCTCTTTATTGCCGTAAGCAACACTGTTCATTATTGTTCATTGTTATACAGCAAGATTTTTTTATCACCATCCAAATTTTTTCTAGGCATAAAGTATCTATAAATAAGTCCATTTATGAAAAAAATATAGGTATCTAACAGGTAGCTACCTAGCATGCCAGAGCACTCAGCGCGTAGGTACGGTACTTTGTAGGCGACTTTGCGATATCATATCTTAATATTTTAGTATTGAGGGATGCTAAAAGAAAAAACACGTATTTAATTATTTTCACTTAAGATCAACATATTAAAATTTGGATGGTGATTAAAAAATCAGGCTGTGTACTAGGTGGTTTCAAAAACAAACTTGTTTTAACGAAAATGGTTGCGAATAGTTTTTTTTTTCTTTAGTTATTTATGAAAAGTGTGGCTTATCTCGAAAAACAGATACTAATCTCTCAAGAAGCACTGACTTGTAAATCTAACTAGTACGTAGATTGTGATAGCCAGACAGGCAAACATATACATATTCGTTTGCATGTCGTGAAAAGCGTTGTTTTTAATATTACGAACAGGTAGCATCTGTGTTATTCATTTATTTATTATTATTATTTATTTGTATAGATTTTATTTTGCTAGAAAAACATATTTTACTAGCTGTTACCAGTCTGTTACAGGAAGCGCTAACATTTTTAGTACCTACCATAGAATACCTACGTCAAGAGCAAATGGTTTTTGTATATTAAAATGTTAGAGGTGAGCTTAACCATCGTAATTTTGTTTTATATATATTTAAGTTATTTTTACCCGAATCTAAAAAGAAAATTATCAATTCCGAAACCGGCGTGTTTGTATGAAAAGGGTAATGAATGTGAAGGAAGCAAGACAGTTTTGTCAGGATCGTGAGGTCTGGCACTCGATACTCTCTGCCTACCCCGTAAGGGACTTGGCGTGAAGATATGTACATACATATCTAAAAATAAAAATTATCAATTTCTATGTAAAATTATCAATTTCTATGGGGTTTTTTTGTATGATGATTATTCGGTTATTAACGAGTGGGTTTTGATAGTTCTATTTTAGAAAATACTTTATACTTGAAAGGCAGTCCCTAATAAAGAATTTTGATCAAAATCCTTTACGTGGAATAACTTAAACTACGGGTAACTACTGTAAGCTCTACAACTTTATTATACTATACTAGCGGCCCGGTACTTGCTTCGCTATCTATATGACCGTATGAAAGACATAACACAACAAAAAAACAGAAAAAAGTTACAATATGACAGCGAGGATTGTGCTGTCATCTAAAAAAAGGTTTGAATTTGACTGAAAAATACCAATTAACAAAATGATCCGCCATTTTTTGAATTTATTTGTTACAAAAATGTGATAAATGTTTTATATTTAGTTTAATTTTGTTTATTTGTTTTGTTATTTTTTTTTAATTACATGTGTTTTAGTTCATTAAATAGTACATACTTAGTAGTTTAGTTATCTGTACACTAAGTATACTTATTTCATTTATTACTTTCCTTTTACGGGTTGGCTGGAAGAAATTTCTTTTGTTAGAGATAAGCTCGCCTTTTGTACTTTTTTTACTTTTATGTATTTTCTTTGTAATATCAGTTGTGTACAATAAAGAGTTAATAATAATAATAAATGAAGAACCGCTGGAACGATTTCATGCAAACTTCACATAAACCATCTACTAAATAGGCAAAACAAAGCCTAACCGTTTGGTTTGGATAGGTGAGCCCGTTCATGGGTTATAAATTTACAACGAACAGTGGCATTGATTATAGATATAGATTTACAGAGGGAAATATCGAGTTAAATTTAATGATACGTTTTTTATGTACCTAGAGACGTTGTAATATAATTGGAATAATTGCTTTTTGTGGTTTTAGCACTCATATATTGTGTATGTATGTATTTGTAATAGTTTTTGTGTACAGTAAGATAACAGTTACTAAAAGTTTATTTGGCGTTACTTTGTATTATGTAACGTCAAGGGGACTTTTGTGGCGCGGGGAAACCACAGTTTCGAAGAAATATAACGAGTCGTTTGTAGTACATATGTTAACCAAGATCCGGGGAACGTCCACAAGGATGTTAAGGCATTTGACCTATACCTTTTTTAGTTTAAGGGGCCATATACGCCAAAATACGTCAGCAGTTTACTGTTTTTTTCATACAAAGCAATCATGGATCTTGCTGACAAAAATACACAAGATTAACATGAATATGCTTTACTAGACTAGTGTTTCCAAAACACGTTTTATTTCACTTTGCTCGATAGAAAAAAATCAAAAAGTTAACCCTTTTTTGAAAGCTTTTGCTTTCTGTCTACTTCAATTGTGAAAATATCGACACCAGACTTAACATGAACATAGATAAGTACTATACCTAAAATATAAGTGTTTCAGTTTTTATACTTTTTTCAAATTACTTTTATAGTGTCAAAAATAGTGATTTGTCGCTTAAGAAGTTTACTTTAGAGCGCCATTGTTCATAGTAATCATGGAACGGGGGAGCGCGGTGATTGGCTCTTCTGGCTGACTGAGTATGGGGCCTTAAGGTTTAAGGATGCTTTATCTTGGGAATGAAGCTGAGGTGAGGCTCGGGTTTGTTGCTAACTTTAATTTAATTTTCAAGCAACTGTGGCCTAGCGGTTCAATAATTGTTGGACTTGACGTTATCAGGTCCAGGGTTTGAATCCCGGGTCGGACAATGAATATTGGGTTTTCCAATTTTATAATTTAAAAAAAATGTTGCTCGGGAATGGGTACGTGCCCGGTTGGCGATAGGCTTGCCACCTATCATATTTTGGGACTCAGTGCCTTCGGTCAGTAGTGGGTGCCCTGGTTGTGCTTCTGCCTACCTCTTCGGGGATATGATAATTATTATATTTTTAGTATAGAATAATTATATAATTTGCTTATTTTGGCACGAGATTGGTTTATGCAACCTGACCAGAGAAATTTATTTATTTATTATTTAAATTTTTGGAATTGTTTAAATGAATATAGCTTCTTGGTTTTGCCGTAACGGCAAACGGCCTTTGATTTAGACCTTTATTGCCAAATTAACATGTGCATATCATTATGCTCTACAAATACTTTTAAAAATCTGATAGGCGATGAGCTTACAAAAGAATTCCTCAAATTGAACTTCAACGGATGGACGGATTTTGATGCGTTTTTTTATTTGAAAGTTGACGTGATTTGGTTAGTTCTCAGCTATACCTCATAAAGATAAGTCAAAATGTAAGCATCACAATGTATGTAAGACCAACTATGGATATGTTTTTTGAATATATATACGAGACCTAACAGTTAAAACACTAACGAATGCTGGTTGTGCTGATAGAGCTTGAAGTTAGAAGACGTTACCCTCAAATACCTGCTGGGAAACCTATAAAGTTTGGACCAATTTAATTCGCCTAAACTACATCAGTTCATATTTTCTAATGACGAAGACTTATTGATAAGGTCCTGATGATTGAAATGAAGGGTGACTAATGGATCAAAGTTTAAAAGATACTGTATTCTATTTTGTGATACTCATATTTTTCAATGAAGAAACACTTGTACTGTTTTACATACATTTTACTTATACTTTATTGTTTTATAAATAGCCTACCGGTTTCGCTTACGACAGCATCTAGGACTAGAAGCCCTGGCCTGGGCCCTGATGTTGCTGTCATAAGCGAAACCGGTAGGCTATTTATAAAATAATAAGTTATTAATGATACGTAAAACAGTACAAGTGTTTCTTCATTTAAAAATATGAATATTTGGAAGTTTTATCAAGCGCCGACGATGGAAAATATCAAATCTATTTTGTATTCTTTGTACTTCATCTAAATCACAACTCGAAAACCGATTAAGATGGTTCTTGGCTATTATTTATGGAAATCTGTTCATGTGTTACAGGTCATTAACTCGTTTGTAAACTATGGGTAATTATGTTACATTTAATTATAATAATAATAAATAAATGTACTTGGACAATTTACACAAATTGAACCTAACCCCAAAGTAAGCAAATTATATACTTGTGTTATGGGTGTTAGTCAACGATACTAATATATATAAATACTTAACCAGATATCAGAATATATTTAATAAACATCCAGACCCGGAAATGCAGACATCTAAATGTTCGTCACACAAATGCCTACCCTCGTCGGGAATCGAACCCGAGCCTCGCGGTTGATCAGTGTAGTTAGGCGAGTACTCGATATGTACGAACTTATAGTTTAAATACCAACGAATACTGGTACAGCTGAGCTGGTCTAACAACGGTGCTCGAAGATCGGAGCCGTAACCCTGGAACGCTTTCTTATGAACCCATCAAGTTTGGACTTCTTTAATTCGTCTTAACTGGATCTATTCACATTTATTGAGTACAAGGACTTCATAACAAGGACCTTATAAAAGAACTGAAATGTGGCTCATGGATCATTCTTAAAAAGTTATGGTACTACCATAATGTTTCGTAAACTTTGTAATTTATCTAAATATCTGTCTTTGATATCACAGCTTTTAAACGGACGGACCGATTTTGATACAGATGTCGGTATTTGTGATGTGTTGTTTCAACCCCCGAAGCAAAATGAGGGGTTAAATTAACCATTATATTATAGAAGTGTGTGTGTGCGCGTGGTCATCGCTATTGTATTCTATTTTAAAAATCTAGTATCTTTTTAGCTTAACAATGGATAGCATTGTCTTTTTTAATGTAGCGTCTAATTTGGGTCTTGACATTCAAAAGAAAGTAAATGGGATACGTTTCTAGTTTTCTAACTTATAAAGTATGTAATATTCGTTCGTTCTTTACCGAACAATACCTACTCTAAATCACAAACGTTTGAGTGTAGTAAAGAAATCAACATATTACTGTATAATCCATCCATCTCCATCCACGAAGAGGTAGGCATACGTACAACCAGGACACCTGTGATAAGCCAGAGGTATTTTATTGTTATATACAGTAGTATCGGCGGTGAACCTATAGTCAACCTATCACTTAAGGCCCCATATTTAGTCAGCCAGAAGAGCCAATCACCGCACTCCCCCGTTCCAAGATTACTATGAAATATCGCGCTCTAAAGTAAACGTCTTAAGCGACAAATCACTATTTTTGACACTTGAAAAAAGTATAAAAACAGAAACACTTATCTTTTGGGTATAATACTTATCTAAGTTTATGTTCGAAATCTAGTGTCGATATTTTCATAATTGAAGTAACAATTGGGTTTTGCTTAAAAAAACATACAATAACAAGTACAACATACGTTATAATTTTAACTCTTAAGGCGCCATACTCAGTCAGCCAGAAGAGCCAATCACCGCGCTCCCCCGTTCCATGATTACTATGAAATATTGCGCTCTTAAGTAAACGTCTTAAGTGACAAATCACTATTTTTGACACTATAAATTAATTAAAAAAAAAAAGTATAAAAAGTGAAACACTTATCTTTTAGGTGTAGTACTTATCTATGTTTATATCAAATCTGGTGTCGATATTTTCATAATTGAAGTAGACAGTTGGGTTTTGCTTTCAAAAAAGGGTTAACTTTTTGATTTTTTTCTATCGAGCAAAGTGAAATGAATCCTGTTTTGGAACCAATAGTCTTATAAAGCAAATTAATGGTAATCTTCTGTATTTTTGTCACAAAGATCCATGATTGCTTTGTATGAAAAAAACATTATACTGCTGACGTATTTTAGCATACATGGACCCTTAACCAACCTTGGCAAAAGCTGTTAGAAAATTGAAAAACACATTTAAATTTTTCGACTCGGGAATCCAGGACACCATGTAGTCATCACCAACACAGTACCAATAAACCATAGAGACGATACCCATACATACCTTGCCAATATATATCTATACGAACATCTTTAATAATATCATCAACGATTGATCTCTAATGATGTAGTCCGATTAATGTTATCGAAATTCTTCGAACTGGAACTTTACATCCTAAATACAAGGTCAAAGGCCAATGGTAATAACATTTATGATACGGATATAACATGACACTTGATTGGTGTGGAACAAGACAATCGTGCCAATAGACTCATTTTTTTATAATATTGGAAGGCAAACAAGCAGCTGGAAGTATTGATGGTAAGAAATTCACTCTACCTAGAGACAACAAAGGTGGTAAAAGTGCGTTGTCAGCCTGAGGCCGGGATGTTATGTGCCTCGAGCAAAAGTAAGTTTACCGGCTATCTTACCCTCTGAACCGGAATACGTCATGACGTTATAGTGGCAGGAATAGATAAGACAGTGGTACCAATCCGGGCGAGTCAGTGCAAAACTCTACCACCTAGTCAGATGTCACGGTGCTAGTGACGGTAAGCCTATGCCTTTTACGAGCTGCTGGCAGGAAGGGCAGATGGTCTATTCTGCATAGGAGCCCGGACCAACACGGGTGACATTATTAAGTGTACCAAAGATCATGAGAAGTCATTGTGAAAATGCTGAACAAGGGTGTTTGATCATAACAATGGAAATTAGCACCAGTTTGAGGACTAAGCCAACGAATATTATCGAGCCAAACTTATTTAAAACATACAATAACAAGTACAACATACGTAATAATTTTAACTCTTAAGGCGCCATACTCAGTCAGCCAGAAGAGCCAATCACCGCGCTCCCCCGTTCCATGATTACTATGAAATATTGCGCTCTAAAGTAAACGTCTTAAGCGACAAATTATTATTTTCGACACTATAAAAGTAATTTGAAAAAAGTATAAAAACTGAAAAACTTATCTTTTAGGTATAGTACTTATCTATGTTTATGTTATATCTGGTGTCGATATTTTCATAATTGAAGTAGACAGTTAGGTTTTGCTTGCAAAAAAGGGTTAATTTCTTTTTTTTATGACATTGGAAGGAAAACAAGCAGACGGATTTCCTGATGGTAAGAAATTCCCGCCGCTGAGAGACACCAAAGGTGGTAATGGTGCGTTGCCAACCAGAGGTCGGGATTTTAGGCCTCGAACAAAAGTAAGTTTACCGGCTACCTTACCCTCCAAACCGGAACACGTCATGACGTTATGGCGGTTTCTATCAAGCAAAGTGAAATGAATCGTGTTTCGGAAACACTAGTTTTATAAAGCATTTCAATGTTAATCTTGTGTATTTTTGTCACCAATATCCATGATTGCTTTGTATGAAAAAAACATTATACTGTTGACGTATTTTAGCATACATGGACCCTTAAGTTGGTCCTTAAGTTGGACCCTTTTAAATTACTTAAGATTTTTTGTCATTAGACAACAAATAAGCACACATCTCGCCTGATGGTAAGAAAAAACTTAGTCCAAAGACATCACAGATGTTACAGGACTGTCACTGGCCTTAAGATGGGGTGGCATGGTGGTGGTGATTAAGCTTAATGTGTAAATCTACCGATCTCTACTTTTGGACCGTGACACCACATTGAAATACCCATTATGGCAGCAGGTATAGGTAAGGTGATAGATCATCACCCAGACAAATTGCTGCACAGCACTTTAAAAGAAGAAGAAGTGTCATAAGTGTCATATCTTTTTTTCCTGGACAAGATACATAAATTGAACTTAACCCCAAAAAATAATATAAATTATATGCTTGTGTTATGGGTGTTAGTCAACGATACTAATACATATAAATACTTAAATAGATACCAGAATAAATTTAATAAACATCCAGACCCGGAAATGCAGACATCTAAATGTTCATCACACAAATTCCTGCCCCCGTCGGGAATCGAACCCGAGCCTCGTGGTTGGACGATGTAATTAGACATGTACGCTAGCCACTCGACCAACGAGGCGGTCAACTTTAAAACCTTGTAGATATATTCCCATTTAACTTTATGATATGACATCTCATTTCATGATATTTTATCTTAAATTGAAAAATAGATAATAAATGATTTATTGAACGAGTTTTTTTTATAAGTAAACCACAAACGACGTACCTAATATATGCTGGTTTATCAGGTATTAATATACCTATAGTAGTCTTATTTAAATTATACGCTACGGCTATATTCGTCAAATTTTGGGAATCCAAATGTATTTTGAAGATATCTATATAGAGTTGTTGTTATTACACATAATTAATTATTTCGCTTAAATTGAGATAATGTCAGTCAATTATAAATAAAAGTATGAAGTATTTTCCCCGTGTTGGTCCGGGCTCCTTTGTAGAATAGACCATCTGCCTTCCTTGCCAGGCAGCTCGTAAAAGGCGTGCAAAGACTCACCGTCACTAACACCGTGAATTCTGACTAGGTGGTAGAGTTTAGCAGCGACTCGCCCGGATTGGTACCACCGCCTTACCTATTCCTGCCGCCATAACGTCATGACGTGTTCCGGTTCGGAGGGTAAGGTAGCCGGTAAACTTTCTTTTGCTTGAGGTCTAACATCCCGGCCCCAGGTTGGCAACGCACCATTACCACCTTTGGTGTCTCTAGGCGGCGTGAATTTCTTACCATCAGGAAATCCGTCTGCTTGTTTGCCTTCCAATATCATAAAAAATAAAAATAAAAAGAGTAAAAAGTGTAAAGCCGATTCGCATAATTTCAATAGTAGTACTGTATTTTATTTCAGTAGTTTCACTATAAAAATAATTATGGTAATTTGCAAAAGAGTAACAAGACACGTATAGAATTAGATTTAATTTTAGTTTGTTTAATAATTTTAAGGGTATATTTTAAACTTAAATCTGGAAGCTTGGGAGTGCCCTGGATATGACAAGTATAACGAAGTAGGAGGGCACTATTTAAATACGTTTTCTGAAAGCATTTGTTTTGTTTGGATAATACTAGGTGAATAAATGTTTCAGGATATTATGTCTGTATTCGATTTATTAAAAGTTTAACATTTTATTTACTCATATACTGATACACTAAACTTTAGCTCGTATACTTGAGATGGTACTGATATCTAAAAACCGTCAAATTCATGACAGACTTACGGATGAAGCTAAAATTTGGAATAAAAAATAGGTGCGTGTATTTATGTACACGCGTGTTATACTTAATTATGGCAATACTAAAAACATAAAGAAACAATCTATAACAAAAAATATATAAGTCACCCTTGTATAAAACTACAACACGTGTGTGAATGTAGCAACATGTTTCTAAAGCACGCAACTTCATGATGTTACTTTTGCGTTACAGATGAGCGCGCATTTTAAAACTTCACTCTCATGTTTTTTATTGTAATACGTTAGAGAAGTGTAACTTCAAAAACTAATAAAAGTACGCAATCAAGACAAAACTTTTTTTTTTACATTAAAGAAAGGCAAACAAGCAGACAGATTTCCTGATGGTAAGAAAGTCACGCCGCCTAGAGACACCAAAGATGGTAATAGCGCGTTGCCAACCTGAGGTCAGGATGTTAGGCCTCGAGCAAAAGTAAGTTTACCGGCTAACTTACCCCCCAAACCGGAACACGTCATGACGTTATGGCGACAGGAATAGGTAAGGCGGTGGTACCAATCCGGGCGAGTCGCTGCGAAACTCTACCACCTAGTCAGATGTCACGGTGTTAGTGATGATAATCCTATGGTCGCCTTTTACGAGCTGCCTGGCAAGAAAGGCAGATGGTCTATTCTAAAAAGGAGCCCGGACCAACACGGGGAAAAAACTTTTAAAAACAACTTTAAAACATTTGAAACCTCGTTACTTTAACTTGCTCTACTTTTAAACATAAGGGTTGAAAGTTTGTATGAAACTATAATGTTCATTTAAACCCTTGTAACATGGATTTAAAGTATATCAGACAAATAAGATTCTTATTATTTAATTTCTGTAGTTTACTCATCAAACAATTAAAGTTTCAATTACATAGTTAATAAACGATTCTATTGAAATGTTATTAAAAACCTCTTTCGTTACTAATCAACTCAATAAATACATTATAGTTGAATAAATATACATTATTAAGTATAACTTAAAAACATTTAGTCAGATTATGATGAAAGTTGTATGTTTACCTCGTAATCATGACCTCTATGTATAAAAAAGATCCTTTTAAAACGGTTGGCTATTGTCTCAGTGATCGCTTAACAAGAAATACGAAAAAACATATAGTCGAATTGAGAACGTCCTCTTTTTTGGAGTCGGTTAAAATAGGAGGTTTCGTATAATAAAAGATAGCAATCAAGTAAGCGACTATTCTGATAGTTAAAGGCCGGTCTTGCCTATTTTGTTTCGTTATTAGGATGGAGTAGTCGATATTCTTGCACACGCGATCTTAGATCCCGGTCGTAACATGGGAACACTCCAATAACCTCTATGATGTCTATCGTGACATCTGTGATGTCTAGAGATGTTACTGGTGCATTGCCATTATATGGATAAGCTTTAAGATCAAGCGTACAAATCTACTGACTACTCTACTCAAGGAACACGACAATAGCGAGCAATGACATTATGGCGATAGAAATAGTTCCAGCAGTAGTACCATGGACAAGCTCCTATTGAGGACTCTACCACATAGTTATAACTGACTGTACCAGCTGTATATGGGGTCGTCACATCCCGACGTCGGTAATAAAATGAAGTAATGATAAAGCCCAAATGAGCTTACAGTAGAATATAGTGTTATGTTTTAAATCATCTTAATTCTTCCTACACAGATACAATATGGTGGACTGGTTTGCCTTCACCTACGATATGACAATTTACATGTCGCGTTGGTATTTTAGTTTTTTTTCAATCGGTCATCTGATTTAGATATAAAGGATGGCATTCAAAGCAGCGCGTTACTTTCATAGTCAACGTCGCCAGGTCAACAAAAAAATGAAACTGGTGAGTTTGAAGTTAATTTGCAAATTTTTGGACTTGATCTAGAAATTAAGAATCCTTTAATCTAATTGTAATTTTAAAAATAAGTTTCATGCATCGACATTTTTTAATTTAACAGACAAATAAGTAAAATGTATGTCTCACTTAATTACTCCCAAAAGGGAATCTTTTTTTATGACATTTCTGTCAATTCATAACATAAGTCAAACGTTCTCACTAGTAGCAGCCTGTTGGCCAAAATTCTACCATTACCTATTAAATGAATTTACATGTTTAATATTTTTAACAATTAAGTTTAAATCATGCCAAAACTTAAACTCACAGGGTGCTTTAAAATGCTTTAAAAACATAAAGTTTGTTCTTCAATTATTATTAAATAAATATAATAATATTAGTTTTTATATTTACAACTAAATATGTAACTTTAAAATTCAAACATAATGTCACTAAATTCTTTCAAAACACATCTCATTTTTATGTGACAATAGATATGGGATTTTTTAATCAACTACCAAATAAACGGATATTTTCTTTACAACTATACATGTTTGAAATTAAAATGTTATTAATAATATTGTCACCACACGTTTTAAGAATGATATAACATAAAAATATTTTAACAAAATGTAAAATCGTTGCTGG
>NJDD01000806.1:164635-183841 GCA_002245505.1 Calephelis nemesis
CACCGTGACATCTGACTAGGTGATAGAGTTTCGCAGCGACTCACCCGGATTGGTACCACCGCCTTACCTATTCCTACCGCCATAACGTCATGACGTGTTCCGAATCTGAGGGTAAGGTAGCCGGTTTACTTACTTTTGCTCAAGGCCTAACATCCCGGCCACTGGTTGGCAACGCACCATTACCACCTTTGGTGTTTCTAGGCGGCGTGAATTTCTTACCATCAGGAAATCCGTCTGCTTGTTTGCCTTCCAATGTTATAAAAAAAATCTTAGTGCAGTAACAGTGCAAAAACCACTACCACTTGAATACTTCGAGATTTGATAAGGTTTTTTTTTCGAAAGATAACTAATGTTTCCGAGATGTTTTCACACAAATTTCATTAACATCCTACAAGTAACTTTAAGTTATACTCAATAATGTATAAATTTATGTTTATATTGACGACACATCAATATTGAGGTCGTCAAAAATTCGTTAAATATTAACTATAATTTAAAAACTACTTGTCAAATGATGATAAAAAAAATTCGCGAACTTCTTTAAGTTAGTTAGTCTGTTAGTTACTTGCACTAATTCGAAATAATAATACCTGAACATTTTGTAATATTTTAAATTCTTAATATGACCAGCTTGGACTTAAAAATTATTTATGGGTGGTGGTTGGTGGGTGGTTCACAGTAAGCTTTACAATAATTGATTTACTGTTGGAAAAGTAAAAAAGTAAAAAAAGGCATAAAAATTACATAACTTCGTCATGTAGCAACTTTTTTTTACCGCACTGCTTTTCTTATCGCCATATTACTTTACTTTCAGCGTTTTATCTAATGTTGTAAAGGGGTTGTGTTCCGAGACATGTCAACCCCATCGTATGCTTTCAGTTAAATATATTTTTGTAGGGGCTTGACTTCCAACATTTTACTGCACTACTAAATGGGGTATACAGTCGAATGTTATACTATATCAGCTGATCCGACTGACAATGTCCTGTCCTAACTATCAAAACTGATTTTTTTTTCGTTAGAACCTTCTTCTGATAATAACTAGCACAACAAAAAAAATCAGCAAAATTGGACCATTCGTTTACGCATGTTATAGTGAGCAAGGACAAACCATTTTTCTATATTTGTTTCCCAGTTTCCTTTACCATGCCAAATCAGTCCACACGTTTTCCAAGTTATATAAATTAAATTGAATAGCCCAACATTGTATTTATTATTTAAATACACCTAAACCTCAATAGATTTTATGCTTTAATATTAAAATTATCAACCTTGCAAAATTCATAAATGATAAAAACAGTTTATTTATGATTTATGTAGTTTTATTTTATCGATGACGAACTTTATGAATATTAAAGTATACAAATTCTACGCATCAAATAAACTTAAGTATCTTTTTAGTGTCACGGTCTTCAGAAGTGTTACAAGTGGTTGTTTAACTTGTACTTATTCAAGAAATACAAATAGTCGCTATTTCGATCTGATAATTATCTTGTCCAATTATCATATTCATATATTAATATAAAAAAATAAGTAAGTATCTTCAAGCCCATATCCCCGAAGAGGTAGGCAGAGGCACAACCTGCCCTGGTTGTGCCTCTGCCTACCTCTACTCCCACGACTAGCCGAAGATACTAAGTCCCATAATGTGATAGGTGGCAAGCCTATCGCCAACCGGGCACGTTTTCAATCCCGACCAACATTTTTTTTTATTAGAAAATTGGAAAAATCCAATTTTCTTTTTGTTGGCCGACCCGGGATTCGAACCCGAGACCTCATGATGTCAAGTCCAACACCCGGACCGCTCGACCACAGAGGCGATAAGATTTATATTAATATAAATTCAAAATTTAAGACACTGGGCTATAAAAATGGGAAATATTAATTAATAGTATTATTTAATATTATTATTCTCATATTACTATTATCACAAGTAACAGTCTGCGACTATGTCTCTTTTTTTATTTAACGTTAAAACAACTAATACTAAAACATCAATGAATAAACAACTTAAACTACTAAGAATTTGTGTGTAATGCTACATTCGGACATTTACTTAAAAATATATATATTTTTTGTTCTGGAAAAATTCTTAGATTGCCTCTCCCCATCTGTCCTTCTCCCGTCCGTCTTCCGTGGTCTAGCGGTCAGGTATTGAACTTATCTTTTAGTTAAACTTCATGAATTCCTGGATCCAATTCCGGGTCGAGTAATAAAAAGAAAAAAAGTGTCCCGGGATTAAATATGTGCCCGGTTGGCAATCGTCTTGACACCTATCACATTATGAGACCTAGTGTCTTCGGCTAGCAGTGGTTGTCCTGGTTGTGGTTCTGACTATGCCGTCGGAAATATGGGCTAAAAGTTTTTTTTAAATCATTTAGATATGATAAGGATTAATCCACTTCGATGTTCGAGGGCCTAGCGTACGTGACATAACGCTACAGACCTACCATGACGCTCGACTTCGTTTCCCGACTAGGGCAGGCATTTGTGTAATGAACATCTAGATATCATTTCTGGGTCTTGACGCGTTTTGAAAATCCATCCTGGTATCCCATTAAGTATTACACTAACATAAGCATATCAATTGCTTACTTTGAGGTTAGCTTAGTTTGTGTAAATTGTCGATATTTATTTATTATATTTATATCGCCTCTATGGTCTAGCGGTTTAGTTGTAGTACTTGACTGCCTCGAAGTGCGGCTTCGAATTTCCGGCTTTGCAGGCGTAGAAACGAATTTAGAACCAAGTAATTATTTTCACTTGTACTTTTTACTACATAACAAATAACTGTACAGACAAACACTACCAACTATTGTATTTACAATTTACCATATTTTGACCGCAAATTTTATAACATATTAAACTTATATAGAAATTTAGTGATATACATAAAAACAGACCAGTGTTCTATTCTGAATCCTGAACTACCTATATGAATCGCAAAAATGGAGACCACACTAATAACAGTCTTCATAATGAAAGTTCAAAAAAACGAAATAAAGTTAGTTAGTTCCCTTGCGTTTCGCTAGCTCATTTTGGCACTCCTGTGCCCCAGATACATCTAATATCTGAATCATCTGAAACATCTTTATGAGCTTTTGATTTAACTAGTGGCCACCCGTTGGTCGAAATTTGACAATAATAAATTTTAATATCTTGTTGATAAGAACGCCATCTTCATTTCTCAAGACCAACTACTTTGTTTCCAAACTGTATGGTACGCCCTCTGTGATTTTTTGTCGTTATCATCAATATATTTGTTTGTGTGTGTCAAATGCATTGTAGTGTGGGTAATATTTTATTTATTGATTTAATGTACTTTATAAGCATTATTATTGAAAAACATTAGCGTTATGCACTTCTCCTACACATAAACTACAAGTGTGCCCAACATTATGCTCCTGCGTCCGCGCAATTTTCGTAAAAAGGAGTCCAAAGTTTTGGCATCACGTATTATAATACATATATAGATAATATAAGCACAGTAACAAATAAAAAATGTTGTACCAATTTTAACTTCCTGCATTCCTTCTGCTTTACAAACTTTAGCTGTAGCAAAAAACTTGCCAATGCCAATTGGGAATTTGCTTTGATTGAAAACTAGATATGTTTTTATTAGCACGAAACAAACTATATACGGTGTTTACTGTCTGTTTGCCTTGTGCGTCAATGTAGTATTTGGGTTCAGAGTTGAGTTTTTTTATGATAATGGAAGGCTAACAAGCAGACGGATTTTCGGATGATAAAAATTCACGCCGCCTAAAGACACCAAAGGTGGTAATGGTGCGTTGCCAACCTGAGGCCGGAATGTAAAGCTTCGCAGAAAAGTAGGTTTACCGGCTACCTTACCCGCTGAACCGGAATACGTCAACGGCAAGCAAGTAGCCGATACGTTTAATTGTTTTGTCAAGAGGCATTACATCCTAGTGTCAGGATGGCGACGGATCTTTAGTCTTGCCGTTAAAAGATAGTGAGCATGTCTTACTATCGTCGTGTTATGTGCGTATAGGGAATGATATGACCCCAGCTTGAAGGTATACCAATCGTTTCTCTATAGGTGACAGTGGAGAATCGCCTTTATGGTCTAGCGGTTGATGGTTGGACTTGACTGCACGAGGTCCTGGGTGCAATTTCTGGGTCAGGCAACAGAAAGAAAATTTAATTTTTCCAATTTTCTAATAAAAAAAATGTTGCTCGGGATTGGACATATTGGATTGGCGATAGGGTTGCCGACTATCACGTTGTGGGACTTAGTATCTTCGGTTAGTCGTAGGTGCCCTGGTTGTGCCTCTGCCTATTTCTTCGGGGATATGGGCGTAAAGATACTACTATAGACACGGGGGAAAATCCTAACCGATTCTCTATTTTATGACATAAAAAAATTACACATACACACAGAATAAAAAATGACATTTTATTTATTTCAGATTCGAACAATCAGACGGCACTAAACAAGAGGCCCAAGGTGAACTCCAAAACGAAGGTCGGGAAGATGAACAGCTCGTAGTAAAAGGTATCTACTCCTGGGTAGGACCTGACGGCGTTACCTACATTGTAAGATATGTCGCTGATAGAAACGGCTACCAACCAGAAATCGAAGAGGGTCCAGGTGGTGCAGTTCCCCCAGGCGTTGTTGCTAGTCTTCTTGGTTAAATAACTAGTCCGTATAAGTAATCAACTATTAGAACCTATTAAAGATTTTGTAAATAAATGGTTTATGTTTAATTGCAAAACTTTTTACGACCTTCATTAGTTTGAAATTAAGTAAGAGTGTCACAGTGTCAACATCTGCCCACGCCATTAGATTATATTACAGTTAAAAATACCATGACATGGTTTTGTGAACAAGATTTTAAAGTCATAATATTTCTTAAAGATAAGAGTTTGAAGAAATTTCCCGTTTGGTGATTAAGACTGTTCCGCGCAAAAAGCGTAAGAAGGACAGTCGCCGTCATACTCATTATGATGTAAATACTTTCATTGAGTTTACAAAAGTATACCAAATCGTGTGCTGGCGTTTATGTGAATTTTCAAAAGAAATGTATTTAGACATTATTTCAGGTAAATCTGTTATATAAAAATAATAAATAATCTTAAATTTTTGTAACATTAAGTCCAAAATTTAATATATTTCTTACAAAATGCAACCTGTATACCTGCATTTTCTGTATACTCAGTCTTAAAGTTGGTTTCAAAAAGATATTAAATAAGATTTAAATCTTCGTAAGGAAGGAATTTAAGTACAGTAAATCTGCTAAAAACCGATTTCGATTTCAATAAGTATGTTATGTACGTATACAAAAACGCATATTATTTTCGATTTTCTTGGAATTAAATAACCAGACCCAGACTTGTTGGGAAAGTAACCACCGCCGAAGTACGCTCTTACAAATACGAAAATAGTTTTAAAATCGGTTTAAAAGTGACTGAAGAATTAAATAACATAAAATAAAATATGGAACTTGTTAGTATTTGCGATGCTTTACCGATTTTTGGTCCTCCGAAGACTATCTCATGCTGGTGCTCAATATGGTTGCTGGTACCCTTTGAGTATTTTAATACTCAAAGCTGCTTTTTGCCTGTTCGTCCGGGCTCTTTTGCAAAATAGTGGCGTAAATGGCGAGCAAAACTATCTACTAATAACGGCTAACAACGTTTCATCTGACTAGGTGGTAGAGTTTTGCAACGACTCGCCCGGATTGGTACCACCGCCTTATCTATTCCTGCCGCCATAACGCCAGTTCTTGCTATGACGTGTTCCTGTTCGGAGCATATGGTAGCCGGTAAACTTACATTTCGTCGAGGCCTAATATCCCGATCTCAGGTTGACAACGCACCATTACCACCTTTGTTGTCTCTAGGCAGCGTGAATATCTTACCATCAGGCAATCCGTCTGTTTGTTTGTAAAAAAGAACCCGATGCTATCATGAAACTTATTAACCATTAAATACATACTTTTTGCAAAAGAAAAGCATGATTCAAATACTTCAATAGTGAGTGATGTGATATCTGTGACGTATAAATGTATAGAATGCAAAGACTACAATACTCTATAGAATGTTTTGACAGTGTCAAGAGTAAATCTTTTAATATTTTACAAATTATATTTTGAACCTTCAAGAGAACAAGCAGTTGGACAAAGCCTACAACCTAAGTCTTGACTTTCAAATATCTTGACATATTGGAAATATGTAAATTAATTAAAACTGGTATTTCAATATAAGAGGTATGAAGATGTTGAGTAATTTATATTTCTGTTAGAGATAAATATTTATAAACCCGTCCAAGATAAAAGATCAACTCGTGATGGCTTTAGCTTATCTCTTACAACTTGTTAAAATGTAAAAATAGTATCTTCATGCCCGTATCACCGACATGCTCGGCAGAAGTACAACCAACACATCCAATACTAGCCGAATACACATTTCCCTCAGTGTGATAGTAATAGCAAAACTTTACGCGAACCGAGCATTTAACAAAGCACATGCAACGTTGTTTTAATTAGTAAATTGAAAAAAAACACATTTTTGAGTTGCCTGACCAGGAATCGAACCTAAAATCTCATGAAGTTAACGACAACACCAGGCCACTACACCAAAGAGGCGACATAAAAACAAAATATGCAGTTCAATTCTAATGCATTCGTTTATGATTGATACTTACATCTTAGGTAGAAGCCAGGAAATGTTTTTATTTACAAGAATGTCGCCTGTGTATTTTTTATATTACCCGTACAATGTCTAAAAAGCCAAAAATTATTTGTTTTCGGTTTTTAATTATTTGTGGCAGCTTAGAAGTATGAAATAGGTAGAAAATTCTACATTTTTTATACAAAATCCTATAAGTTCTGAACATCATGCGGAATGAAGTTTGACGGAAGAGCTAGTATATTAATCTATATATATCTACAAACATTACCTTTAAAGTGAATCTCCATTTTGCATGGTCTCCGCACCCCGCCTGAACGGGTGGACCAATTTTCCTGATTATTTTTCCTTTGCGTCAGTTATTATCAGGAGAGGGTTTGTTATGAAATATCTGGATAAAATCAAGGAAAATGGGATAAACAATGCATTTATCAACACATATTGTTAGTAGCTGATAATGTTAAGCGATACGAAGTTCGCCAGGTCGTTTATTATAATACTAGCTGCGCCCCGCGGTTTCACTCGCGTAAGTCCCAATCTCGCGGGAACTCCGGGATAAAAAGTAGCCTATATGTTATTCTGGGTCTTCAGCTACCTACATACCAAATTTCATCGTAATCGGCTTTGTAGTTTTTGCGTGAACGAGTAACAAACATCCATACATCCATGCATACAAACTTTCGCATTTATAATATTAATAGGATTCAGCGTAGCATTATGTTGCATATATTTCTGGTTTCCAAATAACTACATTGTAGTTAACTGTCATTAACAATGCAACATTCAAATTAAGATGTTGCAAGTGATGTTCATCAAATTTGTCCTTTAATATTTCACGATTGACCTTCGACATACAACCTCACACCGAATCTAACAAACAACAATTAACAATATATGTTGTAACCTGTAACAAATTATAAAAGTAAGTATATATAATCTTCCGATGATATATGATACCATAACAAGTGTAAAAGAACGAAGAAGTGAAGACGTACCATAATGTTTAAATTGGTTAGTACTTGTGATTTGTGGTTTTTTAACACTTAGTGAAGTTAAAGTGAAAGTGATTTGGGTTGGACAATTTGGAATGAAAATCATTTTACATTAATAACTCTTACTACTTGATTACCATAATCCCAAGTGAATAAAAATGTATGCCTACATGCCAGTGTACATGATGATATATAAAGTATCTTTACGCCCATATCTCCGAAGATACAGGCAGGCAGTAAGACACTAACACTAAGTCCCACAATGAGATATGTGGCAAGCCTATCGCCAACCGAGCAACGGTTTTTTATATTAGAAAATTGGAAAAATCCAATTTTCTTTTTGTTGCCCGACCCGGGATTCGAACCCGGGACCTCAGGCAGTCAAGTCCAACAACTGAACCGCTAGACCATATGATAATATACATATACTTGAAAAAACCCTCCCCAATCCAGAAATACAGCTGGTTCGAGTATCAATGCTCATCACGCAAATAGTATCTACCCTTGACGGAAATCGAAATTTAAACCTTTCAAGTGATCGCCAGTGTTACTTTATGTACGCTAACTTCTTAGCTAAGAATAAATATAGATAAGTAAATATATCCCTGGACAGGTTACGCAAATTGAATCTAACCCCAAAGCAAGCAAATTATATGCTTGTGTTATGGGTATAGTCAACGATACTAATACATAAAAATTCATAAATAGATATCATAATAAATTTAATAAACACCCGGACCCGGAAACGCAGACATCTAAATGTTCATCACACAAATGCTTGCCCCTGTCAGCAATCAAACTCGAGCCTCACGGTTGGCCGATGTAGTTAGGCGTATACGTTAGCCACTCGACCAACGAGGCGGCACTCGACCGAGAAGGTTTAAAATTTTCCGTCATTATAATTTTTAGCCATTTGCCGTCTACAAACAGACGTAGACTTTAACTGTTTTCTCCACATTTTGCGCTTTTCTGGTTTTTGCATTTACCTGTAACTTGGACCGCATCATTTGTTTATCTATTAAATGAACAACAGTACGCTTCGTACTTTTCCAATGTTTTTTTAATAACAGTCACGAATTGGCCATAGGTCTTGTTCTAAATCCATATTCAAGGATGAGCTACTTCTTTAAACTCTGTAGCCTGACCATAACTACTCCATTTCAAAAATAGTATGAGCCATTCCCGACATAACTTGCAAATTCTATTCGTATATCACAAATCATATATCCCGTTTATTGAGAATAAAATAAATATTATGTGCTAATAACATTATAGTTAGTACTGTACAATTCAATAATCCCTAACAATTTAACCGATTTGTAATGTAATCCGTAAAATTTTGATCAGGTCAACAGTCTTACAAAAAAATCCGCATCGAAATTGGTCAGCTCGTTTAAAAATTATGATGCCACATTCAGACACGCACAAAGATACTTATTACACCCCTCTTTCCGTCGGGGTAAAAAGGTAAAACCTGATAAAGCCAGGCTAAAATGGTGAAACCGTTAGGACTGTCAAATTGATACTAGTAAGAGGACAAATGAATATAGTACTCGTATAGCTTGTGGTGCACTATGACTATATTTTTTTTCAAGTAGCAAAAATTAGAAATAGAAAATGATGTTTTGTGGTTCCATTTTTATTTTAATTTTGTAGAATTAGTGGTTCATGGTTTTCATTTCAGTTGGTGATATGTTTTGTGAGCATGGTGGCGGCAGCACCGCAAGCGCAACGTGCGGGTTCAGCCCCACAAGAAGTCCAACTGTTAAGTTATGAAACTAATAATGATGGACTCGGCAATTATAAGTACTCGTAAGTATTTCACAAACGAAACTTATTTGAAATGTATGCTATCCTTTTCATATGAAACAAAAACAAAAGAGATGGAACATTTTAGACATGTCAGATTAGTCCGAAAATGTGAAACTGTGAATGTAAATGTATTTAATTAACGTTTTCCGAGTAATAGATTATACTTCTGTAAAAATTTTGCGTATAAACTAATCTAACAGCACTAAAAGTGTTTTGTCTCTTTCTATTACTATCGTTGAAAAAAGATAGAGATAACTTATAATGAGTTTAGTGAGTGCACAACAAAGTTGTCTAACTGTAATACGTAACTACTTGCTTTCATTATCTCTTGTTTTAAACCTTATATCTATGACAACTAACACATAATTTTCATGAAATTTTTTGTCTTAGTAGTTATTAGCCTTGCAAAAGTCTGTAGGTACTTCATTTTGGATAATAGATGAAATTGATTGAATTACACTTAAGTAGCGTTCATCTTTATCATTCCTTTTAATTAAAGATATTTTTGATGCGATGCGAGTTTTGATTCTAATATTGAACCGTTTACAATCTTGGCGCTTGGTGAAACTCCATTACATACATTTAAAATATCTTAAATTAAACAGTGCGGGTGTGTATTCATCTAAAACACCGTACTTCGATTTTAAGTTTCGAAAGCTTCGAATTATCGAAATAATAAATTCAGTTGATGTTCGATAATACGTAAATCAGAAAAACTTTATTCACGTGAACCATATATGTCGTACTTGTAAACATCAATCACCGGATTGGTACTAAGAACATTCGACAAAATTAATCATAACATAATAAAGTACAAAACAAATATATACATGTTGCAGTCTAGTTTTATTAATGAAACATACAAACCAAGAAATTGACAAAAAGTTACCAACACGTATCTCGTATCTATCTATACACTGTAACATTTAAGAAAATGTATTTTACATTGGTCATTTATTGCATCTTTATTTCTATCTCGAAATGTACGTGTTTGCGTCAGCATCTGTAATAAACCCGTGAATGCTTGTCATAAACCACATTTTATAAGTTATTGAACAAACTGAACGAAATATAAAAAACAAAATCAAAATTTCAGATTTGAACAAAGTGACGGTACTAAAAGAGAAGAACAGGGCGAACTAAAAAATGCAGGCACTGAAAATGAAGCTATGTCCGTAAAAGGATTTTATACCTGGATAGCCCCAGACGGAGTCAGGTACACTGTGAATTATGTAGCTGATGAGAATGGATATCGACCAACGGTCCAGCGAGATAGTATAGACGAAGGTGGTGTTCCTCCAGGTGTTGTTGCTTCGCTGCTTGGATGATTCTTAGCATGGGCTAAGAAAGCTGCTTACTTGGGTTTGGTTCAATACAAAGCAATCAAAATCCAAAATAGTAAAAGAGGTTATGTTCTATTTAAAAAATATTAAACATATTACGTTAGTATTTTTCTCAAAACCGATTACAATATTAAAGACGTCACTTTAGTACAAGTTGAACATTATATCAGTTACAGTCATTAAAACATGATTTCTTAACATTTTTATACTTCGCGCAACATGAAAATGAGATGTTACCACTCCAATTTGTCGATGTCAATTTTCAAACGAAATGTTGCAAGTGGACAGCCACTGTTTAGCAAATGCATATAAATGGTATGTTAATAGAATTTATGCCTGCTATCGTCGGCACTTGGTGGAATTCCATTGTATATACACTTTTTCGTAGTAAAACACAAGGTACACTTGGTACCGTCCATCCCGGTGGTGGTGGATACCGTCAGTAACATCCAACTAAATATGTACTGAACGTTTAACTTACACAGTCTTTACATCTTTAGTTTCAAAGCCCTGATGATGCTGTAAAAAGTGAAAAAGGTTGGCTGAAGAGTAGCGTAAAGTGTTGAATAAAGTGTACAGTGGATGAGTACAAGTGTTACTACGAAAAAGTGTGTATGATATGTTAATCCGATGTCCCTGCATTTGCTACAAAAGTAACTTTGTAATTACTGCAATATATAATTACTTGAAATATATGTGTAATGTTCATCCATGGTCATTCAAAATAAGCCCTCCTATATCTGTCCCACATTTTACTAACAATCCCTTTTTTATGTATTTACTTAAGGTGTCGCTTTAGATTAGTTAAATATGTAGACACTCATCCAGCAATTAAATTGATTGATTAAATTTAAAAATAATGTAACATAGACCAATTTAAAGGTCTGTAGAATCAGGAAATGTGTTTTTTGGGAAATGTTTTTTCGGTTAACGCTTTTTTTTGAAGAAACCTGTTTAATGGACTAAAGCAATTACAAAAATATATAGCTTGTCAGTGACACTAATAAAAGACAGCTTTATTGTATGTTTTCATGACATTTTACATTTTTACATTGTAAAAGCACATTTTCTTGATGCGAAGGACGATTGATACATATTTTTATTTGATGAAAAATCCTGGCACCTTGCAAAATAAACTTTCTTTCTTTTGTCTTTGGTCTGAAATGCTATATCCATTACGATATTTAAGAAGAAGTAAGAAGTTTCATCTTATATAATTCATGTTATTTTGATAAAGCGTTAGTTAGTTGATTAATGTTGTTCATTTTCTCAAATCTTTGATACCTCAGTTTCGAAGATTTGTGACAAAGAACAACATTTAGTTTTATTATACTGTAAGCAATAAACAATTGATTGACAAAAAATTTGATTTTTCTTGCACCGATACTTGATTATCCACAAATCTCTGAAGACTTTGCTCTCCTGAATTTTCCTTTTTCTTTTAATGTTATGTCACCTGCGACAAAAACTAGCAAGAAAAACAAAACTTATTCATGGGTTCTTTTCAGTAGTTATTGAGTTGGTTATAGAAGGAAACGCCTGTTTTTATAAGTTACAAATTTGCAATTGCTGCAAAATTGCTCTAATAAACTTAGAAATAAAAAATATTTGGTTTTTCTTATCTTGATCCCAGGTTATTTTGAAGAATATAGACAAAATGAGTTTCTAGTTAAACGCCGATTATGGTATTTTGTCATTAATCCATAACCATAACCAAGATTTTACTTCAACTCACCTTGAATAGTACGAGTATCATCGTCATTCCCGCCACCATAATATCAGCTCTTGCCACTGTCGTGATCTTCTGGACGATACCTTTGTTTTGCTAAAGGTGTTTTTCAGCAAGACTGTTAAGTCTTAAGTGTCGACTTAAAAAAAGTCATTATTTTCCCTAGCCGATTTGTATTTTTATCAGAAATGAATCTGTTTGTTTGACTTCCATTTCCAAAAAATAGAGGCTGAGATCTTAATTTTTAGGTAAATGTTTCATTTGACTAATCTTATTAAAATTGCAGTTGCAAATTAAAAGTCTCAACATGACAAAGACTAAGTCTTCTGTAAAATTTGGTGAGATTGTGCTGTCTGCGATCAAGAAGCTTATGAAAAACACTGGTTGGACGTCGCGTACAATAATAAAATTCATTAAATTGGAATACAACTTAAGTGACCGTACTGTTTCCTCCAAAATAACAAGGTAGTAAGTAATAAGATTGCAATATATGTAAGAATAAGAAGTAATAGAAGGATAGAAAAGTTCAACAAAAAGTATCGCTACTTCATATGAATCGATTTTGATAAAACTTAAATTTGAAGAATAGCCTTTGACCTAGCTCGCCAGCTTCGGATTTAATTTCATGAAGTTCAGGTTTCGGTCTCGGGTGGGGCAACAAAAAAAATAGAAAATGTGTATTTTAAATTTTCTACATATATTCACGCCATGTCCCTTGTGGTGTGGGCAGAGAGTATCGAGTGGCAAACCTCACGATCCTGACAAACCTGTCTGGCTTCCTGCACATTCATTACCCTTTTCATACAAACCCAGGTTTCTGAGACTCTTGGCACCACCACCTGACAAAAAATATAACATTGTACTTTAGTTACAAAGGGCCGCTTTGACCGATCACATTGAACACCGAGTTTAGGAAAACTAGGTTCAGTGTTAACAAGTTCATTTATCAGTTGTGATCCTGTAAATAAGCTTATGCAAGTACTCTTTGAAACTTGTCAATGGTATTATCCGCCTCTGTGGTCTAGCGGTTCAGTTGTTGGACTTGACTGCATGAGGTCCCGGGTTCAAATGCCGGGTCGGGCAACAAAACAACAAACAAAAAACTGCTCGGGATTGGAAATGTGCCCGGTTGGCGATAAAATTGCCACCTATCACATTGTAGGACTTAATGTCTTCGGCTAGTCGTGAGTGCCCTGGTTGTGCCTCTGCCTACCTCTTCGGGAATATGGGCGTGAAGATGCTTAGATCATTACATCCCCTTAGAATCTGCTTGCGACGTAAAATTGCTTAATAATAAAATACTCCAATGATCAAAAATTTCTTTGACAAAAAAATTGAAATTATTGACATTCTTGATTGACTAAACGTTTATAGGTTTGATGATCGCGTTAAAATTCGACGGAGAAATCCAGCCTATCTGTCTAATAGATCGTAATATAGAATTATTCCGTCTGGTCCGGGCTCCTTTGCAGAATAGACCATCAGCCTTCCTGCCAGGCAGCTCGTAAAAGGCGAGCATAGGCTTACCGTCACTAACACCTACCTTAGGTGGTGGTAGAGTTTCGCAGCGGCTCGCCCGGATTGGAACCACCGCCTTACCTATTCCTGCCACCATAACGTCCAATGCTTGCCGTTGACGTGTTCCGGTTCGGCGGGTAAGGTAGCCGGTAAACTTACATTTGCTCGAGGCCTAACATACCGGCCTCAGGATGGCAACGCACCATTACCACCTTCGGTATCTCTAGTCGGTGTGAATTTCTTACCATCAAGAAATCTGTCTGCTTGTTTGCCTTCCATTATATTAAAAAAATATAATAAAAGCTTACATTATCCAAAATTACTTTGACAACTAAAATTGAAATGAGTGACGTTCTTGATTGACTTAAACCGTTTATACGTTGATCGCATTTAAATTCGAGGGTGAAATCTAGACTTTCTATCTAGATCGTAATATAAAATACTAGTGGCCCGTCCTGGCTTCGCACGGGTATAAAATATACATATTATAAACCTTCCTCTTCAATCATTTTATCTATTGAAAAAACCGCATCAAAATCACTTGCGCAGTTTTAAAGATTTAAACATAAAAAGGGACTGAGGACATAGGGACAGAGGAAGCGACTTTGTTTTATATTTAGTATGTAATGAAGAACTATTCAGAACTACTTTCAGGGAATAAATATTTCGAATGCAAAATGTTGTGAATAAGGTATTTTTCTCCGTTCGTTGATATTTCATAAATTTTAACAAGAATTTAAACAAAAATTCCAGCTCAAACACAGTCGAGATTTGGGTAGGCAGTACCCATGAAGGGTAGGATTTTTCTTTGATGATTTTGAGCACCGAAAATGTGCTAAAGTTAAAACCTTTTAAGGTTGTTACCGTCTTACTTTAAGAAATTTAAACATTCGTTGAACAACTGTTTTACTAAATACTCACTGAAATTGTATTCTTAACCAATAACTTGGTGCAAAGTCATCCACGTTATTGGTTGTGTGTCATTTCTAAACAATATCTACATATTAATATGTGATGCCAAAACTTTGGACCCCTTTTTACGAAAATTGCGTAGACGCAGGAGCATAAAATTCGGCATACTTATAGTTCATGTGTAGCAGAAGTGCAGAACGCTAATATTTATCAATAATTATACTTAGAAAGTACATTAAATCGATAAATAAAAGAACACCCACACTACCATGCATTTGACACACACAAACAAATATTTGATGTTATGAAAAAAATCACAGATGGCGCACTAATATTCAGAAAACAAAGTAGTATGTCTTGAGAAATGAAGGTAGCGTTCTTATCAACTTATGGTCGAATTTTGACCAATGGGCGACCACTAGTGTAGTTAAAAAAGCGTCTTTATTTCTTTTGTCGTAAGGCGGTTAAAGTTTAAAAATATATGAATATATTTTTTTATGATATTGGAAGGCAAACAAGCAGACGGATTTCCTGATAGTAAGAAATTCACGCCGCCTAGAGACACCAAAGGTGGTAATGGTGCTTTGCCAACCTGGGGCCGGGATGTTAGGCCTCGAGCAAAAGTAAGTTTACCGGCTACCTTACCCTCCGAACCGGAACACGTCATGACGTTATGGCGGCAGGAATAGGTAAGGCGGTGGTACCAATCCGGGCGAGTCGCTGCTAAACTCTACCAACTAGTCAGAATTAATGGTGTTAGTGACGGTGAGCCTTTGCTCGCCTTTTACGAGCTGCCTGGCAAGGAAGGCAGATGGTCTATTCTACAAAGGAACCCGGACCAACACGGGGAAAATTTAGGCCATCGTTATTACGATGGCCTAAATTTTCCTATTGGAAAGTAAAAAAACCTCCAGTTATATATAGACCTCTATTTCCCTTTTTTTTCTAAGCAGGGCATTGAAACGAGGAGTGAAATTGGGTTTACTTCAACAGCATCAAGGACGGTATCGCTTGAACGACAAAGTTTCATCTATAAATCGTAATAAAGATTACAAGAGACATTATTCCTGGTTAAAGAAACGGCCACGAGAACATGTATTACGGATCCGCAGCGTCACACCGTCTTTAGTATCTTCAATGTCGTATTATCGTTAGTTGAATTTTGCAAACACAAGAAACATATACAAAAATAAATTTCTTAAAATTTATAAAAATGAAGTTGTTTTATTCATGTTGTCTTTTTTATGCAATTGTTCATCATCATCATCAACCGGAGGACGTCCACTGCTGGACATAGGCCTCCTCCAAAGAGCGCCACAAGTCATGGTTATCAGCTGTTTGTATCCAGCGCCTCCCTACGACTCTGACCAGATCATCAGTCCACCGGGTGGGAGGTCGTCCAACACTACGTCCTTCGGTGCGGGGCGCCAATCGAGAACCTTTCTTCCCCAGTAACTAAAAAAAATTTCAGTGTTTTGTAATTAAGTTATATTTTATTTGATATTTTCCATCGTGCGTCGGCGCTTGGTAAAACTTCTAAATATTCATAATTTAAATGAAGTAACACTTGTACTATTTTACGTATCACTTATACTTTATTATTTTATAAATAGCCTACCGGTTTCGCTTATGACAGTATCATCAGGACTAGAACTTAAACTACTGAACAATATTTTGAATAATAAACGTAAATTCATTTCATAGTGGGTAGATACAAAAAACTTTAATGCGTTGTACAATGGAGTTGCAAGCTATTGATTTTTCCCCACTGAATCGGGAAATTTATGCTATTTGAGAAAACAATAATAAATAACATGTTAATTACCTCCATTTCATTAATTAATTACTAAATTAAATTTGCTGTTTTATACATATGTAAAACTTAATTATTCATGCTTAAGTTAGTTAAATAAAATAAAAATAAAAGAAAAAATAGTAAACGTCCATGTCAAAGTTAAAAAAGTAGTATTAAATTAAATGTAAATGTCAAAATAAAAAAATAAGTAACTAATTATATAATTAATTACGAAAAGTTAAATTATTAAAATTAAAATAATATAGTTATATAGGAAAAAATATCCAACTTGAAAATAAATTAAAATAAACATTAAAGGATATATCAATATAAAATAAGCAGTAAACAGGCAATAATTTTAATTTCCCAATTCAGTGGGAAAAAAATCAATAGCTTGTAACTCCATTGTATAACGCATTAAACTTTTTTGTATCTACCCACTATGAAATGAATTTATGTTTATAATTCAAAAATATTGTTCAGTAGTTTAAGTTATAGCCCTGATGATGCTGTCATAAGCGAAACCGGTAGGCTATTTATGACATAACTAGCTGCGCCCCGCGGTTTCACCCGCGTAGGTCCCAATCCCGCGGGAACTCCGGAATAAAAAGTAGCCTATATGTTATTCTGGGTCTTCAGCTACCTACATACCAAATTTCATCGTAATCGGCTTTGTAGTTTTTGCGTGAAAGAGTAACAAACATCCATACATCCATACATACAAACTTTCGCATTTATAATATTAATAGGATAAAGTATAAGTGATACGTAAAATAGTACAAGTGTTTCTTCATCTATATTATTTACTTATGAATTAATTTTGAAATATATTTTGAAATTTATCTCATAATCATTAAAACAAGTAATTTATACAGTATACAAAAGAGTTGTTGAAATATCTGCCTTATGAAGTTACGATAGAAAAATAATAAATGTACACATTTGCATTCCAAGAATTGTTTGGTAAATAGGAAGGAACACCAAAAAGATACATGTACTCCTATTAAGCGCAAATAAATATATTACAACTATTACAGATCTAATAAAAAATATAAAGGACTATCTGAGCCGGCAGCTTTCCTGCCATAACCAACAGACTGTTATGTAAAAATTACAGTTTCTTAAATTTCGTAACGTTTTGTTAAACTTACGTTGTTTTTTTGAAGTAGTAGTAGTAGTATCCTCACGCCCATATCCCCGAAGCGGTAGGCAGAGGCATAACTAGGGCACCCACGACTAGCCGCAGTCCCACAATGTGATAGGTGGCAAGCCTATCGCCAACCGGGCACATATCCAATCCCGAGCATCGTCTTTTTTATAAGAAAGTTGGAATAACCAAAATTTCTTGTTGTTGCCTGACCCGGGATTCGAGCCCGGGACCTCACGCAGACAAGTCTAACACCTAAACCACTAGCACTAACAATAATTAAAATAAAAAAATGAGAGAAATTTATTACCAGGCATAATGCGATGACCAAATGCAATAAAGATTTATTGATTTAGCCCCGACAGGAAAAGAGGGTTGCTATAAGTTTGACGTTTCCGTGTTCGTGTTGGTATGTGTATGGGTGTGTCTGTCTGTAGCGTCATAAATATTGAACAAGTGGACAGATTTCGATGCGTTTTTTTTTTGTTTGATATCTGACGTGGTCGAGATATTTTTTAGCTGCATAACATGAAAGTGTTGTCTAGGGGTTTTTTTTATTTCTATGTTTAGATTAGACGTTACTCAGGCATGTTAGTTATTTACCTCTTACCCTTTAGAAACCGTTTATTTGCCGAAATAAATAAAAGAGGTCGCTCCAGCCTCCTCAGGATCTTCACACACAAAAATTTTACCATACTGTTACGTTGTTACGTACGTACACACAAACACACATTCGCATTAATAATGTGGGTACGTATAGAGTAGTTCACTATTGTGCTTTCAAGATAGGAATTTTTTGACTACTTTGCATTAAAGCTAAAAAATGATATTGGAAGCCATTTCAGTCGAACGGCAATGTCGGTAAAAAACACAATAAAATAGTTTTCCTCTTAATGTTGCAAAAAGTATAATTGTCTGCCGTACAGAATATGTCGATGTCACAAGAATGGTTCCTTATATCTTCTTTTATAACTTAGTTTTTATTCATTAATAATAACCAATTTAATAGTAATTGCATCATCACGTAGTAACTGAATTGCACACTAAACAATATATAAATACAATAAATATAAGCATAACATCACACATTTTTAATTATCTGTTATATTTTATTTTCCCATATTTTTATTTATTTTCAAGTATTGGTATGTAAATTAAGTAATATTTTTATTTTTACTATTTTAACCGTTTTTCAGTACATATATATATATATATATATATATAATTACAATATGACTGTCATTCTGCCGCTAAACATTAGCAAACTGTATGGAAAACAAAATGAAAATCCATAATTGGCCTAGGTT
>NJDD01000806.1:184236-237268 GCA_002245505.1 Calephelis nemesis
CATCCTCAAATTATTTAACTTAACTATTCTAGTTTTTCAGAGGAACTAATGTGGTTGCGCCGACAAACATAATATGGTCTTTATTTGGCTTACCTGTCATAAACAAAATATTATCTAAATTAGTCTTATAGAAACAGACAAATTAAAAAAAAACGTGACTTAGAAGCGACATATTTTTTCAGCATCCTTTTCTAGGACAAAAAAAAAGTATCTTCACGCCCGTATCCCCGAAGATGTAAGCAGAGGCACAACGATAGCACCCACGACTAGCCGAAGACATTAAGTCCCACAATAGATAGGTGGCAAGCCTATCGCCAACCAGGCACATATCCAATCCCGAGCAAAATTTTTCGTTCGGAATCGAACCCGGGACCTCATGCAGTCAAGTCAAGGTCTAGGACAAGACCATACAAAAGGCACTTGTGACGAGTCTATATGAAGCTGCAATTTATCTCCAAATTGGAACACGGCCACACACTTAGATGACCTCTAATAACTACCCCTAACCGTTTTTTTCCAGGAGTATTTTCAATGTAGGTACACACCCCTCTTATGGTAAAAACCATGTAAAGTATAATTGATATTTTCCTTCGTTGGCGCTTGGTAAATCTTCCAAATATTCATATTTTTAAATGGAGAAAAACTTGTACTGTTTGACATTTAGAAGGCTAGTGTAAGTTCTAGCCCTGATGATGCTGTCATAAGCGAAACCGGTAGGCTATTTATAAAATAACAAATCATAAGTGATACGTAAAACAGTACAAGTGTTTCTTCATTTAAAAATATGAACATGTAAAGTCTTGCTATCTTGCAGTAATGGTGCTTGCATGATCAAATCTCATGAAGTGATACACAAACACTTCTGATTTGATGTTCTCATGCACATAAAAGAAGATATCGATTTACATTTTATTGTTTTATATGTTGTTCCTGATCCCATAAGTTAAATAGACCTGCCTACCTCCCTGCCTAGTAGCACATAGGAAGCGAGCATCGTCTGGATGGGTCATTACCATTAACACCAGTGATGGTGGTGGGTGACTTATTTAGATTGGCCTTACTTATCGCCTTAACTATTCCAAATGTATTTGGCACTGTCGTGTTCCGGTCCGGACGATAGATTAGTTGGTACAATTGTACATTAGATCTAACAAGGTCACAGAATAACGACGCTTCTATAATATCTACCGTGTTTACAGGCAATGGCATGCAAAAATGAATTTTAAGCTTACTCGCTGTCTTTTACACATATGTCTCATAACAGTATTTTTGAAGTTAAAACTTTATAAGCGGCGTTGCGTTTTTTTGGAATAGGTAAAAACGCGTCAGCTTGCCAGGTCGTAGACGGCGCAGGGCGCATGCGCGAATAAGACGGTGCGAGATCTAAAATAAAACGTATATTCATTGCTGTTTTGGTATTGCTTAGATATTTCCGAAGAGTATAAGATTCGCAATGGATAATACATCGCAATATATGATAGCAGCTGATACGTATAATATCAACAGACATTGCTCTATTTGTTCCATCTTGAAAATAAGCTTGTGTGTAGACGAGCGATGTTCGATATACAGATAATATGACGACGCTCCTAGCCGTCACGTGATCTTACTTTAGCGAGTTTTTGTCAAGGCAAACGTAGGTTACTAATATGAAAATAATATATGTGCATAAAAGATAGTATTTCATACTGATAATTAAATCAATTCGTGCAAAATTATTCCCTAACCATTCCAAAACATCAATAATGCACAACGTTAATATATTACTTTTCACTTCTGTCAGCACTCTCGGAGTGCAACCCGTCTTTTTTTCTAAAAAACTGTATCGTTTTGTGCATTTTTTTTCAACTTCTTAATAGAAGTTTGCTGTTAAATATGATGCCTTTTACAGTAATCCTATTTTATTTCTATGGTCTCACTGACCAGTTTACTGCGCAATTTCAATCAGCCATTATTTATTTATTTATTTTAATCTTTATTGTACACCATATTTCTATATGTTATACAAAAGGCGAGCTTAATGCGCTAACATTCTCTACCAGCCAACCTTTGGACCAACAGAAAAACAATAATGCAGGTGCTTGAAACAAATGATGACAACTATAATACAACCACAGTGCGTGTTCTTTTTCTAATCTAATCTAATTCTTAAATGAGAACTTTGATTGGGATTGTCTTATGTGAGGAGGAAGTTCATTCCAGAGACGGGAGGCTAGTATACTAAATGAATTAGAAAGGAAGTTGGTGCGATGCGACGGTATGGAAAGGGTACGTGAATTAGACGATCATAATTGGAGGTTATGGGTATCTGTGAGAAAAATGAATTTTGACTTAAGGTAGGCGGGGGCGCTATTATCAAACAAAATAGTAAAGAGCATGCATAATAAACGTAGACGTCGCCGCTGCGAAATGGTAAGCCAATGGAGTTTATCACGATGCATAGAAATGTGATCAAACTTACGCAAACAAAAGATAAACCTAATTGCGTTGTTTAAGAGACGCTCGAGCTTATTCACATATAGAGAAGATAAGTTCGAGTAGCAAACGTCGGCGTAATCAATAATGGGTAGAATCAGAGACTGCACAAGAACAATTTTGGTTTCGAGCGGCAAGAAGTTACGAAGACGATTAAGAGCACACAGCGAACCAGTGACCGATCGACTCACCTCTCGACTCGCCATTATCGCCTACAACAATATTTGGATTATGTAATATCAATGAATCAAACATTTTTACTAGTCATGATCTTCAGACAAGGTTAAGTCTCACAAAACGCACTCTTACAAATTAAAGGTAGTCCGATCTAGGATGTGTGAGATCTCTAATTACTCCAACTGTTATCGTCTTATATCCTTTGTAAAATCAACATGATAAGCTAAAGAATACATATTAGTAAGCTAAGCTACTCCAAAGCCAACAACGAATATGGGAAATACATTCCTTTCATCGTACAACGTCAATACATTTGCTTCCTCAGTGTCAGTTTCCCCAAGGTTGACAAATATCACTGGACTTTGTTACCAGCTATACGAGTTTAGTTATTGCGGATATAACATATAAAAGGGACACGATTTGTTATCTACGAGTTTGTTGCTTAAAGTCAAATAAACAGGCTGCATATTAAGCTTTTTAACCAATAAGGAACCCTGCCAACACAGTCACGAAGATATAATCGATTCTAAGAATAGTTATACATACAAATAAACTAACAACGTAATTCACTTGTGCTGCAGACGAACGTTTGAGCTAAAGTATTTAATATTTACGCAATAACTAACTGGTGTAGTGAAGTGTTAAAACAAACAAAGCCGGAATAATTGAACACAAAAAATTTGAAACTTGCGTCATGAAGATCTCCAAAAATACGCTAAGTAAGGTAAGTAATTAAGGGTCTTAAAGTATATTACATCATAAATATACACCGTGTAAATGCCAGCGTAACTAAAAATGCAACCATGGTACATAATAGACATGCATAATATGTAGTTGGAATGTTGTGTCGGAAATTTCATGAATTTTGAAAAATTTTTGCATTTTATTTTATTGATTTCACTATTATTTCATTAATACTATCTAACGCAACTCGATTTTTATTTAATATCTAATAAAAATAGCAACGTATTAAGACAGCGTATTAGGTCGGCACTTACAGCTTGCAAAGCACGGCTTAATGCATATACTTTTTTCGATATACATTGCGGTCTGAAAAACTGCTAAATTTTGCTACTGAATTTTGAAGTCTGACATGTATCTATACTACTACATAAGTTTTTGTTACGATGTCAAATGCACCCTGTATAAACATGTACCATTTGTGACTACATTATTAAAATGTGATAGTTTTGCAAAATTAAACTCCTGGTTTATATTGTTACAGATAATGCTAATGATAAATGTTCTACAGACATGTTTTGTAATAACTTCACAAAGATCAATACTTGACCTTGCACCTTATGTTCCTAATTTACTAATTACGAGATTAAAACAAGTGGCTGACCATGGAACAAAAATTTCAAATAATGTTATCAACGAATTCCAAAATTGTGACAGGTGTTTTTATAATTTACCAGATAATTTCAAAATTTCTGAAAGGCGACATAAAGAAAAGCCGAATTTATCAATATTTAATTCAGGTGATAGAGAAATTGACCAAACACATTGGGTTAATAACGAAAAAGATAACCAGTGGATGCGTGATATTCCACCTATGAAAACTCATAATCCATTGCAAACATTAGACATGAGAGATGATTTTATTATGCAAACCACACCAAATACTAACCTGCATGAAATAAAAAGTACTAGGACGCACATTCAAGTTATCCCTAAACTGCGACCAAGTGAAAGAGAAAATAAACATAAAAATTATTTAAAAAATATAACAAACAATAATCAAAGCGAAAAAAACAACGATATTACACGTCATAGTATTGATAACAGTTTAAGCAAAAGAAACAATGACACGATGCATAATAATGAACAAAATCGGAAACTGGAAGATTCTGAAGTTGACATCAAAACCATAACTCCAACAACAACATCAAAACCTTACCATTCAGAAACAGAAATAACTTCAGATACTATCGAAACTACAACAGAAATAGATGGGGTAAAGTAAAATTATATCTTTCAAATAACGTGAGATTAGACAATGTTTATACACACTTTATAAATTTTTTTAATGTCCTCGGATCCAAATTCACCTACATCACAAATTTTCGGGTGCTTTATCAGTTTTAGCATTTTTGAAAAAGCAGTAAATGTTTCTCAAAATTTAAACTTTTTTATTATCAAATTTTAAAAGAAAGGATCTATTCAGTGGCTTGGTGGTGCAAACTTATAATATGAACAATGTTAACAATTTAGATGGTTATACGTTAATAAAATCACTTTTCATTAGTTTCAGATGTTGGATTTCATACTTTAAAACGAAGTTCCCAATCTAAATATAAAAACGGTTGTTCATTAAACTTCCTTCAACTTTTCTTTAAAAAAATTTTTTATCTAGGTTCATAATAACACAATATCACCACCTTACTATACCTTATAAGTACCTTAAAAAATCACAAATATTCTAACTTTTGGTTAATATACTTACATTATTTTGTCAGCAAACCTTACTCAAGATGCCGGTTTTTTTATGGAGCTAACAAGCACACGGCTCTCCTGGTGGTAACAGACAACCATGGCGTACAGACACCTTCGATGTTGTAGATGCGTCGCTGCCATGTGGTCAATTGTGCAAGTCTATAGGCTGCCCTACTCTTTGGACCATGAAATGATATTGTCATTTTTTCGGTAGGAATAGGTAATACGGCGCCTTCTTCATTGATAAGTAGCAGCACGGCACTATGCCAGTAGTGGAAAGGAATATCACACACTTGGTGTATAATGTACAGCACCACCAACGCATCTGTTCAGTAGTGAAAACCGCTAAACCGATATTACGTGAAACGCAATTCTGTTGTTAGTCTCAGAAGTGTAACTCCTTAAAAAATTTACGACTATTTTTTCAATTATTTTTTTGTTACTATTCCTATTTTATTTACTGAACAAATAAATTGGTTTCACTGCAAAAGCAATCAATATTTAGGAATTGGGTATTTTGCAAACTCTAAAACTATGTTTAAATATCATTCTTGTTCTAAAAGGTTTTGTTAGGAATGATGAGGAATTCATTTAAATCCCTATTTTATATTTAAGCTATGTTTAACCAAAATCGGCCTCAAAAAGCAATAAAATATTGGATAGCAAGAAAAGTAGTAAAATGAGGCTAATTACAAGTTTTATTTTCCAGATCTTTAATAACGAAATACATAATTTATTATTTAATTTTCAGACAACTGATTTCGAATTATTTGAGCGCAGTGGACTGCCTCCTGCCTTGGTCGCATCTCTGGTTGGCTAATTCTCATATTGGAATATTAGATCTTGTCATAACTTAGCATTCACCATAACAAATCTTAGTATCTAAGAAAACATTGAAGAAATGAGCAACATCATCCAGATTCCTCATAGTATAAGTATTTAAAAGTTTGTTATCTTTATCGTATTCTTCATATAATAATGAAGTGGCTTTTTGCTTCATTGATTTCTTCTGTTTTCTGTTTTCGTTCCCTGTTCTCAAATCTGTTTTTGCACTATTTACAATTATTTTCATTTTGTTAATAGAAAACACATTAAGTGAAAGAGGACTATTCCTGTTTATTTTAAGTGGATCATCAGTATTATTGTAGAATGTAACTAATTTATTTTGACTGTAAAAACAATAATTACACATAATATTTATTAATTATATAAGTTGTAAGATGATTTTGTTTATACTTTTATATTAAATTACGAATATATTAATAGGTTTTACTTCTAGATTTGTTATTTATCCATTTTCGTTTTGATGGTAGTAATATCTTAACTCTTTTGAAAGTTAGTGTATCAGATGTTTCTTACAGTCACTAATACCACCAAGTTGGTAAATTCAAGAAATAACGGTGACTGAGTTCAGGGACGCAAAAAATGATGTAACTTTGTAAATACTTTGCATCAGGATCATATTTGTATATTTATGAAGTAACATAATATGTGTGAGTGTAATGATAGTTCCTACTTTTCAAGAAAATGAACCTTGTAATGTTTTCACGCAAAAAACAATTTTCTTATAACAGGCTATTGAAGAAATTTTCAGGAAGCACCACTTTACTAAATTCATTGGACTTTTTAATTTGACTTGAACTATTCTAATGTACAATACTTATTTTCATTATTGAATGGATCGATTTAAAGTGACGAAGTCAATATTCAGACTTTTTGGGTTTTTTTCATTTAGTATTCGCCGGACTTTTATCAAACATCAATTGAAACATGACAAAACTGCAGAAAACGACTCCAAACATTATTATTAAGACATCTGAGTTCACAAAAATATATAGCATACGAGGTTTTCAACTTATTGAATGACGATCATTTTTACTAAAATTATGAATTAGTAGAAAAACATCTAAACTACAAAAGAAACTCGCAAAACACAGATGAATTAATATTATTATCTTCTTCTTTGAGAAGTCGATTAAAAATAAACACAATCAGTATCCTAGGATCTTTTGTAACAATATTAATATCATAAATATATACTTATAATGTATGTATCTTCCCGCCCATATTCCCAGAAATATAGGCAGAGGTACAACCAAGGCAACTACGAGTAGGAACCTGTAGTACCAGGCGACGAGTAGCGCTACGGTATCCTCTGCCTGTCGTAAGAGGCGACTAAAATAGGGTTGGGGCCATGAATCAACTGATCGGGGTGTCAGTTGGCTTAAAACCAGCCCCCATGCTGCTGTTGTCAAAGTGATGACATCAGAAAGGGTAGGCTTCTGAGCGGATGAGCCTGCGGGCAGGTGTAGGAATGACAGCGGTGCGTTCTTCGGAGATCCCGCAGTCACCCGATACGCACAGAGGACGATCACCGAGTGATTTTAGCCGGTAGGAGTCCGGCATAACCCGCAACTTCCCCCGAAAATGGCGGATACCCATAAGGATTTCCCGTTAAAAAAGCCAACTACGACTTGCCGAAGACATTAAGTCCCAGAATGTGATAGGTGACAAGTCTATTGCCAACCGGTCACATATCCCATTCCGGTCAACAATGTTAGAAAATTGAAAAACAATTTTTTTTTTGTATTGCCTAACCCGGGCATCCAACCCGGGACCTTAAGAAGTCAAGTCCGACGCTGGACCGCTGAACCACAAAGGCAATACTTAAAGTAAATCATACAAAAACGTCTCTATTTCATGAACTCAGAAGATCGTTGGACGCATAGTTTCAGTTATCATCAAAACATTTGTTAGAAATCAAACCTCCCACATATATACAAGAGGTCGATATAATCAAATAATTTCTCATTAAAACGACATAAAAATTTGCTTGCTCTGTATAAGTTTTGTTAAAAACTAACTGCGCCCCGTGGTTTCACCCGCGTAAGTCCCAAACCCCGCGGGAACTCCGGGATAAAAAGTAGCCTATATGTTATTCTGGGTCTTCAGCTACCTACATACCAAATTTCATCGTAATCGGCTTTGTAGTTTTTGCGTGAAAGAGTAACAAACATCCATACATCCATACATATAAACTTTCGCATTTATAATATTAATAGGATAGAGACATTAAATAGACCACAGACTATCAAGCAAATCAAGGTCAAAAGAACCTTGAGGACAGCAGCTTATCGAATAAATATTTAGGCATAACTTGATATTTTAAATTTTAAAAAAATCTGCACCACGATAGTAAAAATATTACGTGGTTGATTATAAACATGACTTTAAAACTTCACACTTTAATGGTCAAGACCTTGCCAGTGTAAATTGATTACTAAACCACATTTTTAGTTTATTAATAATTATATTATAAAGGCAAAACAAAACATTATTGAAAATTATTTACATGTTTGCAAAATGTGTCTGCAGTTCGGTTTGAACCATCTTATCATTAAACATGGACTAAATCTAACGTTACAGTCCTATCAATATATTATATCATGCAACTCTCTCATGCAACTCCAACCAACATGAGGGTAAATTGCCATAGGACAACCTATTTCCAAGTGATATTGCAAAAAAAAACTGACTCATCAGTCATCATCAAAATTTTGATGATTGATATTTAGTCAAATTGCCATGAAATTTCAAACCAGCAATTTGATTTAATTGAAATAAGTGTTCCATCTTCTGCAGCATTAACAATGAATCAGTAGCTAAATATTGATAAACTACGCACCCTCCATTTTGAAGTTTGTCGTCTTGGTTTATTTGAGGTGTTAAGTCAATATCTGTAGAATGTACAGCAGTACATACGAGGAAACCTAAAAACTAAAACACATATTTAATCAGTGACATAATAATTCGTAGAATATCCCTCCCTGCCAGTAAGTTTCGTAAAATACTTTATGCGGTAATAGAAAGTACATGTTCTATTAAAAAAAAACATAATGTTGCGGGTTTATACATGTTCGTTGTCTATTGTATATATTTCTTTGAAACGCTGTCTGATAAGCATCATAAGACAGGAAAACACAGAGGCGGACATGTCAAAATTGCTATTGATACATTTTTTTTATTTGGCTTTACAAAAACCAAGCAGAATGTTGAAGTAGTAGTGAATTCAAATGTATGTAGAAATGAAAGCGAGTAAAGGCTTATCGTCGCTAACACCGTGACATCTGACCAGGTGGTAGAGTTTCGCAGCGACTCGCCCGGTTTGGTACCACCGCCTTACCTATTCCTGCCGCCATAACGTCATGACGTGTTGCGGTCCGGAGGGTAAGGTAGCCGGTAAACTTACTTTTGCTCGAGGCCTAACATCCTGACCTCAGGTTGCAACGCATCATTAACATCTTTGGTGTGTCTAGGCGGCGTGAATTTCTTACCATCAGGAAATCCGCCTGCTTGTTTGCCTTCCTATAACATATATAAAAATAAAAAAAAAAGGATTTTTACAGGTCAATTATTTTTAATTGTACAAATATAGCACAATTGAAACTTCGTTAGTTAGAACCGGTGGTAGAACTTTGAGACCACTTGCCCAAATTGGTACCACACCTTTATATACTCCTGCGCCATTACGTCAGTGCTTGTCGTTTTTGTGACCCGGAATCAATTGTAGTATAGACAGCAAACTTAACAACCCAGCTTGAGGTTGGCAACGCAGTTGAAAGAGACGAAGCCAGAACGAATGTAAGAGAAAATGATTTATGATGTAGTTTCATTCACTTGCACCAAGCAAGTGAATAAAAATTGTATATCTTGATTGTGATCTTGAAAGTAGGATAAACATTTTTGAAACGAGTGTGCTACAGAAAATCTGTGCTGACTGCTTTCTTAGCAGTGAGATCTGAGAAAGAACGAGATTGAAAGAAGGTTTTTTTCAATCTCGTCGGTCATGCGGAAAGAATGACATAATATGAAAGATTGCCAAAGCAGATATACATTGCGAATATGCATATTTTGGTGCACAGAAAAATTCTTAGGAGTATTTCTAAATAAATAAATTTAAAAAACATGGAAGATTGATAAAACAGATACATAAACCGAGTATGGATGAATTTAGATACCCGGATACCTAGATTTAGAATTCAACGATCAAATCACTCGGGTTTTATCTGTACCTATTTTTTGTTTCCAAAATACATTTACTGTCACTCGTTTGGACGACAATTCGAGAAATCAATACCTAACTAATCTTCATCGCTTGACCGCATTTTCTTGCCTGTATTCTAGCACTTTGGGGTCCAATCCCAAATATATGACTAGACTTTCCTCAAGCATAATTTTGCGGTTTAATTTAGGGCGAAAAATAAATTTCCTGGATATTTGACCTACAATTATGTGTTCCTTTATGAGACATTTGAACAAATTGTGAGGCACCGACAATAGCTCTCTGTAAGTTAGGACTGGTAGTAACTCTCTAAGAAGACATTTTAATAACAACATCTTCTTTTAACTTATTTTCTTTGGATGTCGTTGTTATTAATGCGGTGGGTACCTAATCTTTACACCATAGATTTTTCGTAGCGCTCTCATTTTAAACACATGTATCCTACTCTCTTGTTATTACTGATATATCATTTGCTTACTTCCTTACAATAATGCCGGAGTAAGCACAGAATAATACAAAGCAAGCTAGCACCCTGGCTCAAAACATCGCTTTAAATAGTTTATCCAGCACTCCATTCACACTATTCCCTGCACACACTCTCCTTTGTACATCCGCGGTGTACCTTCCATCCCTGCTAAAAGCACAACCGCAATATAATATAATTTCATTTACTTGCACCAGCACTACACTTTTAACTGCAACTCTTACACCCGTTCTCAGTTTAGTAGATCATAACAACCATTACCATATGGTCGCAGTAGTTTGGGTTCTTGTGTTTTACTCCACCGTTTCTAATTTTTTGTAGTCGAGGAAAAGGCTTATATTTATGTTTACGGCATTTTTAACCAAGGCAGTAAGGGAAGGGTGTGTATTTTGTTAGTTACGGACTAGTTTATTATCCAGGTTATCGTCTATCAGACATTCAAAACATACAACCGCAATCCCATCTGAACACACGTGCCTTCACTGTCTTCGCTCACTTAGGTAATAAAGTTAATTGTAAATGGATAATGACTATTTATAATTTCAGTGGTAATTAAAGGATGATTTCATAATTTTCTTTTGACGAAATAATACAGATGAAATTGAAGAAGAGAAGTAAAAGTGACCAAAGTGTGCAACCTCTAAATAATGTCTTATCATGAAGAAACGTTGCATACTTGGGGGGAAAAGCATTTATGTAAAAATCGTCCCTTCTTACAATACAATATGAAAGTAGTCCTATTTACCCCGCGGTAATTTCCGGCAGGAAATAGACTAATCGCACTTCCTACCTAGCCGTTCACAATAGACGAGTGTCGGTTTGTTAGTCTCTAAAACCGTAACTATAACTCGACGTCACAAACTGTCAACGCCCGTCACCGTCGTGTTCCGGTATAAGGAGACTATATCTAATTGTAAAATTTATTCAGCTCTAACAGATGAGCTTCAGGTTGGCAACACACAGGGGATAATACCTACCAGATTTGCCTATTGGTCATCTCTTAAGAACCAAGCATAAAATACGATTATTTGTCACAAATGACCTGGCACTAATCAATTGGTACAGTTCTTCAAATACTCGCACAAATTGTTAATACCTTACCTATTCCTGCCACTGTAGCGTCAATGGAGCATTATTAATAAAGAGAGTATAGTGTTTGAACAAATTAATAAAGAATAATATTAAGTAATGGTCATGCTTTTATCAAGGATGGAAGTTACAGGTGGTGTATACAGAGATTATTGTAAATGGAGCACTAACACTTGAACTGTTAAGGTATTTCAAAGTAAGGTTTTCAGCTTGCATTTCAAATTTCTGTGCTTATTCCCAACCTAACTATAATAAAACGAGAGTTGGGTCAAAAAGAGCATAAAAGTAGGATAGAATCAGAGTACCTACTATAAAAGATATGTTGAAGATGTGTGGTGGTCGCGAATACAGGTAAGAGAGGATGGAACTGAAAGAAAGTGGTGGTGTAAAAAAAGTAAGGGCATGCTCTGTTGATTCGGTTGTGTGGAAAGAATAACAGATGAAAGCTGGAGAAAACTAAGTACAAAGTATATACTCGGGTAGACCTAGGTTGACATTTCAGGATCCTTCGGTGCTATCCGAAGTTCATGTTAAGAATCCTCAAATCGGTGTGTTTGCATAAAAAGACTAATGAATGTTAAAGTCTGCAGGGATCGTTAAACTTAGTCCTCGATACACTCTGGTACCCCGCAAGGGTACTGGCGTGAGGGACTTGGCGTGTAGTAATTGTGTTGTTGCTGTTTTGGTAACGTAGGTTGAATTTTCTAGTGTCAATGTGACGAACATGAATGAATGAATGAATGAATGAATGAATGTGAACAATGTGATATATAAAAATAGATATATTATAACATTTGATATATTGTTGCTCATGAATTCAGTAACTTCAACAAGAACCAAAATAAGTATTTACGAAAACATTAATTAAAATACAATAAACTCAATAACAATCAGTCCTTAAAAAAGTTGCTGAGGATTCCTATTATGTTCCTCCTCCTCAAAAAATATCCGATTCCTCAATAACCCTATTAAAATTATCACTCCTAATTAAACTAAATTATATTTCAATCCAATCACTCACATTTTCATAGCAGAAAAATCACTAAACAATAACATTGCTAATATATTCGTGCAGGAACCAAAACTCTATGATACAAAATACCAAAAAAATAAACCGGACACACTTAACCTTGCAATATGATGTCTGCCTTTGTATATTTCTTGTTAAAAAGATACAGTTCCCAAAAAAGTTACACAGCATTAGTAATTAATTGTCTATGATGCTACATCATTATAACTAAGTATATATACACATTTTTATCTAACTTATTCAATCAAAATAACCATTGTCTCAAAAGTTCTCTTAATAGTTACCTTTCAGGAAGAATGTTTTATAATTTTTAATAAAAAATTACCTTGAATAATAACATAGCGTCTTATTAACTACAGTTCTTACGAAGCTTTATAATTATCACAAAACCTAAATCAGATGTTCAGCTGCTAATGCTCAGAGTAGAAAATGAAAATATCACGCATTATTGTTTTTACGATGACCGTTATCCATTCCACTTGTAATTTAGCATTTTAATTTGAACGTGCACAACCCATTAAACTTCTGATATGCCATTTTTAATGTGATTCGACACAAAAATGTGTGTCTCGAACTTTTACCAAGCATTTCTTTATTAACATATTTCGCTCTATTATCTTTAGCTAACCTGGAAAAGTTCGTGCCACCTTTATTTTGTAATAGCAGAAATATCCTTCGGAATTTACTAAAATCAACCAAATCTGTCAAGCCGTTTAGAAGGTATTAGGTGACAAACACAAGTACAAAATAATGATATTTTAGACAACAGTTCATATTTCATATATTTTGTATACCTACCCGGGAAACAAAAGTCACGAAGAACGCATTATGATATTTGGCGATAATTTACAGATTTTTCGGGGAACGTAACTAGAGGCCAATTAATGTATATAGTATCTTCGCGCCCACATCCCCGAAGGAGTAGGCAGAGGCACAATCAGGGAACCCATGACTAGGCGAAAATGCTAAGTCCCACAATGTGATAGGTGGCAAGCCTATCGCCAACCGGGCACATATCCTATCCCGAGCAACATTTTTTTTATTAGAAAATTGGAAAATCGATAAAGAACTTATATTTCAATATTTTTTTTAGCATAAAACAGCGACCAAGAATACTTATTATCTGCTGACGGAAAGAGACAATCGTGATTATAGGCACCATAAAAGTCATAGATATATGTTGAACTTTAGGCATAATGTGAAACTCTACAAGTTATGTAACCTACCCTTCTGACCGAGACTTGATACCATTATGACGAATCCAAATAAAATTATTTATTTTGCAATTTTTCGCCAAAAAATGTGTGCGTATTATAGGCAAAATAGTGCGCTATGAATGAAATGGACTTTCCGGAAGCCAAAACTCCCAAATATATACAGCTCCACACATTATGACTAACGGAAAAGGTAAGACGATGGATCTCTACCTGGGCTAGTTTACCACTATTGGTCTTCCTGTTAATGATAGACGTAACCCACGCTCACGAGCGGTCAAAACCTCCTAAATATTCATTACCAAAATTAAAATTAACATAAAAATACAACAATTGCAGATTTTAAATTGATTGCAGAAATTGCAGAGATTGCAGAAAAAAAACAAAGTACGTACACTGATGTAAATAAAACATTCAACAATTTTTCAGATCGTTCATCGTCTATGCGACATCACTACACGGTCAACAAAGTCGCTTCCTCTGTCCCTATGTACCTTTGTATGCTAAAATCTTTAAAACTACACAAAAGATTTTGATGCGGTTTTTTAAAAGATAAAGTCATTGAAAGGATAGGTTTACATGTATATTTTAAACCCATGCGAAGCCGGGGCGGGGCGGGCCGCTAGTAAAATATTAATCTCTATTTTGAATTTTGTAGTCACCATTTCCCTAATACCGATGTTAGGAGTTTCAAACCATCAAGTTTGTGATGGTTTGAAACTCTTTCATTTTTGTCCAAACACCGAATTTTAAAACATTAAAATAACAAAACCGTCACAAAAAATTCCTAGCGTTAACAAAACAAATTCTTATAATTAAATTACTGTAAATAACCAATAACATTTAAATATTTTTACATAACTAGATTTTTAGACTAGATTTTCAGAATATTATTAAACAAACTGTGACGCGCGTGATTGCCACTTTTACCTACTTTTAGGTATGGAATTGCCTCGATAATCTTTTCTTTATTTTACTATAGGCTACCTTTCTATGATCCTAATTAGCAGACCTGGGTGTTGATTATAAGTATCTCAGTTACCAACTTAAAATGGAAAAGTGTACATTAGATAGCTGTCAAATGACGCGTTTTAAAAATCCAGCTACCAACAGAAATACAATAGAGATAGCAAACACAAATGACGTCATTTGACATCTACTTGATGTACACTTTTCCAATTTGATTTGGCAACTGAGGTACATAATCAGCACCTTGGCCATTTGTTGCTGTGTCTAAGGTTTTTGTCTTCTATATATGTACTTATAATATTCGTAACAGTGAAATCCAAGAAAGAGTGGGATTGAAAGAAAGTGTTGGTATTAAAATGAGAAAAGGCGTGCTCTTCAATGCTCAAGGTTCGGTCGAGTGGAAAGAATGACAGATAAAAGATTGACAAAGCAGATATACAATGCAAATGTGGATGGATGTAGGTACCCAGGGAGACCATGGCTGACATTTCATGATCAGATCAATCAGATATTATCCGTGGGTGGTGTCAAGAGTCTCCAAAACCGGCGTGTTTGTATGAAAAAAGTAATGAATGTGAAGGAAGCTCGACAGGTTTGTCAGGATCGGAGGTCTGGCACTCGATACTATCTGCCGACCCCGTTAGGGACTTGGCGTGAAGATATGTATGTATGTATAATAAAACTGTAGAACAGCGAATTATATACACTTAAGCATTAGAAGCACACGACTGTCTTGATGGATAATATCTATATATATAAAAATCAATTGCTGTTCGTTAGTCTCGCTAAAACTCAAGAACGGCTGAACTGATTTGGCTAATTTTGGTTTTGAATTATTTGTTCAAGTCCAAGGAAGGTTTAAAAGATAAGAAAACAGGGAAAACTGCGAGGAAACTAGGAAAAACAACATTTAACTTTTTCCCATGCAAACTGAACGGGTGGAAAGAAGTTCGTCGGGACAGCTAGTATTATGTATTATTCCCCGTCTTGGTCCGGGCTCCTTTTCCGAACAGACCATCTACCTTCCTACCAGGCAGCTCGTTAGCATAGGTTTACCGTCACTAACACCGTGACATCCTACAATGTGGTATAGTTACACAGCGACTCGTCCGAATTGGTTCCATCGTCTTACCTATATTTGCTGTCATAACGTCAGTGCTTGCCGTTGACGACTTCCGATTCGGAGGGTAAGATAGCTGATATACTTAATTTTGCTAGAGGCCTACTATCCCAACCTCAGGTTGGCAACGCACCACTACTTTATTTGGTGTCTCTAGGCGGCGAAAATTTCTTATCATCGGGAATTTTGTCTGCTTATTTGCCGCCCTATACAATAAAAAAATATGCTGTAGGTGTATCCCTGTTTTATTGCCGAGGTATTAGGCCTTATTATAGGTATTTATTATAGGTAGTAGGTATTATTGTGCGTTTCTACCTCCGAGCTGAAACATGGCGTGAAGAATAGGTAAGGTGGTGGAAGATACCTAAGTTGCAATATCATAAATTATGGGACTTTTAAGGGTATGGCCGACCGGGATAGCATCTAGTCGCAAGTCATCATCCCAGACAACTCTGTTAGATATTAAAACATAGCCTGTATCACTGTCCAGGCTATTAATATCTTCACACACAATTGTTATGTCTGTCCATTGCAACCTTTGAGAAACGTAAAACAAACACACTGCTAAACATATTACAAAAGTATGGAAATTTCAAAATTCAAAGTCATCTGAGACTGACTTGAAAACATATTGAAATACCAAAGTGATGATTCGTGTATGTATACTTACACTAGCAAATATACGAAACGCGCCACAGCTTATTTATTATTTCCTGTCCAAACAGATTAACTCTTGAAGCTTACAAAAAGTTGATGACTTTAGTATCCTCTTTATATAATTGACTCTGCTCATAAAAACGATGAGTGCTATAAAAAATTAATTATAATATAAAAATATGATTCATATCTTCGAATTAATAAGATGATCACTTCAATCAGTTTCTTTGAAGATTTAGATAGAAATGAATTATTTCAAATTAAAAAAAAGTATCTTGACGCCCATATCCAATCCCGAGTAACATTTTTTTATTAGAAAAGCCCTTTCTTTTGTTGCCTGACCCGGGATTTGAACCCGGGATCTCATGCAGTCAAGTCTGGGTGAGTGTGATTTGGAGTCAGGGTGCTAAACTCGCTTTGCATAAGTGCTTATCCCAGCGCTGTTGTATAGAAGCGAGAGTTATGTATGTAAGTAAACAGGATAAATGCGGTCGAAATGAGGCCGCTACGGGATATTTGTGGTGTTACGCTCGCTGACAGCATTCGCAACAGTGAGATCCGAGAAAATGTGTGATTAAAAGAAAGTGTTGCAGTAAAAATAAGAAAGGGCATGCTTTGTTGGCTGGTATCGCCTCTGTGGTCTAGCGGTTTAGTTGTTGGACTTGACTGCATGAGGTCGAATCCCGGGTCGGGAAACAAAAAAAAGGTCGGACACCAAAAATTGTGTTTTTCCAATTTTCTAATAAAAAATGTTGCTCGGGATTGGAAATGTGCCCGATTGGCGATAGGCTTGCCACGTATCACATTGTGGGACTTAGTATCTTCGGCCAGTCGTGGGTACCCTGGTTGTGCCTCTGCCTACCTCTTCGGTGATATGGGCGTAAAGATACTTTTTTTGTTGGTTGAGTAATGCGGAAAGGATGACAAACGAAAGAAAAGATTGATAAATCAGATAAATACGATGTGAATGTGAATGGAGAGGTGCAGGGAGGCCTAGGTTCACATTCCACGGTCAAATCTCTCGGGTTTTACCACACTCTCCCGAGGGTGTGTCAATAGTTTTCGAAAATAGTGTATTTCTATGAAAAAAGTTATGGTCTTAGATCCGAACATAGGTCTATCTTCACCACACATTTCATAATTTCAGTAGTATGTCAAAAAATATATTAATTACTAGCTGCCTGTTAAGGCTTCACTCGAATGGTATTTTTTTTATCATAAATTGAGATCTAAGCTATCCTATATCTCAAGTTGGACCAGACTGCTCACGGTGTGCCAATTTAATTTAAAATCGGTTATGTAGTTTAGGAATCCATCGCGGACAAACATCGTGACAGGAGATTTATATATATTAAGATAGTGACGGTGATAGACAGGAACATGTTTTGTAATTTTTTTATTTATTTTATATATCAATCTAACTGTTCCAGCAGTTCGCTGTTCGCAGTTTGACCCGTTTGACTTGTACAGGAAACATTAAAATGTTATCTTTCCCAGTTTTCTCGTAATCGAACGGAATAAAAATTATAACGTGTTCGTCTTCTGGTTCTAAGCCACCTCGTCGAAATAATGAAAAATAACGAAATAATGAAGAATCAGGTTTTGAAAAATAACTAAAATTATTATGCCTATGACATTTTAACCAACCTATTTTTAATATACTAAATTTATTATGTAATATTTATTAACTATCATAACCATAATACCTAATTAAATTACAAGCTTAGTGTGGTCGACGTACTCGTATGTTCGGATATTCTACTATTACAAATGTGGAGGAAACTAGGCAGGTCTGCAAGTTGGCCAAATCAGTGAGGAACTTGGCGTTATGAGATTACGTGCCGGTCACATCCCAATGAACGCTTTCAGTCACATGATGAAAGTCACTGTAACTCCAAACTGTTCAATCTGCGATACGAGAGAAGATGTGTACCACGCTTTAGTGGAGTTTAATTTTTTTTTAGATTAAGTTTGTTTTGTGTTATGTTTTTTGTATTATACCTACTGATTTATTTAGTTTAAGATATTATGCATAAGGCTAGCACAGTCGTTTCAAGACTAAAGCCTATAAATAAAGATAAAAAAAACTTGGCGTAAAGATATGTATGTGTAGGTGTAAATGTTTTTGATTCTATCCGAAACTGTCTCAATCATGAGTCATGGAAACAAACAGATAGACGCAATCTAAGATAGGATTGTTTATTTTTAAGGATAACAATAATTATTCAATGCTCTGAGTAGACCGGTTATGATGGAACTTAGTTTAATTTATTTGGATAAAAATAAATTAAATTAAATAATTATTTCAAACACGATACAAATTGGCTCCGTATTTTTCCAGTAAATCAGGAATACCTATATTTTTTAATGCACAAAATAAGAACCTTTAGTGTGTCTATACTAGGTATATGTTTAAATTCCAAAATTATTGTCACAACAATATGTTACGTATGTTAAAAAACGATTCGTTTCGTACCGATCTTCCGTATAATAGGCTTACCACAGTGAGTAGGCGTTTAATTTCCAATACGATTACATAGTCAATTAGAGGCAGTGACCGAGTACAGACCAAGGTCAGAACCGGTGGCGCTAAGGGGTTAATGACCGTTTACTGATTATTTATTTATATTTATCAGAAATAAATCATTAATAAAATGTTACATATATCATTGTCTTATTGTCGTGGTTTAATAAAAAAAATGTGATTATGTTTTTTTGAAATAATAATTATGTGATATTTTTATCTACATAATATTAGGCTTAAGTTTAGTTTCATAAGATTTTAATTAAAAATATATCAAAAAAGTTAATTGCAATCCTGTATCTGCGTCACAAAAAAGGCGCTACTTATGGAAGTAGAGAACATTTCTTTTCTGAACAAACTACACAAATTGAATCTAACCCTAAAGTAAGCAAATTATATGTTTGTTATGGGTGTCAGCTAACCATACTTATACCTAGAAATACTTAATATTAGAACTGACAACACCATAGTAACTTTTTAACTTTAGGCATCGGTTGATTTGGAGATTCTTTTTTACTGGTTTAGTTTAATAATTTAAATCGTTTTTCTATGATAGATTCATACGAAAACTCCCGAACTCTTCTTTCGTCGTAAAGTGATTTGATTGAGGCTTCTATTATATTTGTATCAATTAATTCATGTACAAGTGTACAAGTGGTCTAGCGGTTCAGTTGTTGGACTTGACTGCTTGAGGTCCTGGATTCGAATCCCGGGTCGGGCAGCAAAAAAGAAAATTTGATTTTTCTAATTTTCTAATAATAAAAAAAACGTTGCTCGGGATTGGAAATGTGCCCGGTTGGCGATAGGCTTGTCACCTATCACATTGGGGGACTTTTAGTGTCTTCGACTAGTCGTGGGTGCCCTGGTTTGTGCCTCTGCCTACCTCTTCAAGGATATGGGCGTGAAGATTCTTTTTTTTTAAGTGATACCTACTTATGAACATCGACATTATCATAAAACTACAATCGTAATCGCATCTTGAAACTTAGAAGATCCACGAAGAAAATCATAAATCCATTTAACCTGATGCGGCATATTTTTGCTGGCTACCAAGCAGGGATGACGGATGATAAAAAGCTACCGACCAGAAAAAAGCTCGGTGATGATGTAAGGTATACGAGAAATGAAGTCACTAGAAGAGCTTTGAAGATCCACAAACATGTCACTTTAAAAAGAAAAGCAAATTAGGAATGAGCCCTTAAATATGCTAAATTGTAAAGCTAAGATTTTTCATTGCTATTATAAGCAGCCGACCTAGCGATTGTTTGTTGAATTTGTTCATTGAACACTCTGCCTACCCTGCAGTGATTTGGCGTGCAGTGATTTTTTTTGCAAAATTGCTTGTTTGCAAAAATTTGCAGTCTAAAAAAATCTAAAAATAAGATTGAAATGTTTTCTGCCGACCATTTGCTGTTTTTCAGTCTGCTGCTGCTGATTAGTCGGCTGTGCCTAGTTTTCCTTTATTAATACGAGTATTTCTTTTTGTATTAAATTTACAGAATTCGCTCTTCTACAGATTTTTTTTATGTAAATACTTTAATTTAAAAGTTAATAATTAAATAAATGTTAAATAAAAATTAATTCAAATGACAGTTACGTATTTTTTTCTATTTTTAAAGTTTTCATATTTTTTTTGATATTCTGCTAAACTTATAATATCTTTTCTTTCTTATAAACCTTTCCTTATTACTGTAAGCAACCATTTATTCACGCGTGATTCGAGCAGCAAGGAAAATGGATATTCTTTGTTTAGACCGCTAATGGATTTCTTCTGTTTTAATCTAAGTAAATACTCTTTTCACCAATTCATTTAATTAGGTACTTCAAAATAGCAGTATTTTTAAAAATATTTAACTCTACGTGTGTTTAAATAAGAACAAGCAAGAAACCATGTGATGGTTAGAGTAGACCAACGAATTTATTTACCAGCCAACTCGGCATATTTTGTAATTCTAATAATCAATTTTAAAAATGTGATAAAAAATATGGTATTATTTTAGATCAGTAAGTAACAAAGTAAGTATCTTCACGCCCACATCCCAGAAAAGGTAAGCAGAGGCAAAACCAGGGCACACACGACTAGCCGAAGACAATAAGTCCTACAATGTGATAGGTGGCAAGCCTATCGGCAACCGGGCACATGTCCAACCCGAGCAACATTTTTCTTACTAGAAAATTGGAAATATCACATTTTCTTTTCGTTGACCGACCCGGAATACTATTCCGGGACCTTTGGAAGTCAATTCCGACGCCGGACCGCTAGACCACAGAGACGATAATTAGTTCAGTCAAGTACATTATCCTGATTAATTGACTAAACAACGCCAAGCCTAAATAGCGGAAGCCTTATGTTGCTAAAAGTGCAACAGATGGCGAATGATCATTAGAGAGAAGAGTTCTTGCTCCATAATGGTCACGCCTTCCAACATTGGGGAATCCATGGAAGAAGGTACAAAACGTTTTACATATAATGCATTATTTAAAAAAAATGTGTGTGTACTTATGTATACGCGTTAGAAGTTATACTTCTTCGGCGTAATAAGATAAAAATCTTTTTAAAAATTTTATCTTTTGCCTTATTTTACATTTGTAGACAAAATGACACTAACCATAGAAATAAAGAAATATTGTGAATACAGTTGTCAGTTCTCACGCAAACATACGTAGCTGTCCTTACTTTTACTTTGTTGGTACCTTTTTTTGAAAAACTAAAATGTTATCTATAGCTAACTTCATCATGTCGGTTTTTCGTGACGGTGTGCGCGCGCATCGTAATAATTTACCCTCATCATTAATTTTTCCTAACGCGCCAAAAGAACTATAACTTCAAAAATAATTTCGACATAATAAATATTAAAGTAAAGGGTGTCCCAAAGAGATAGTAAATTTGTATGAAAGTGATAAATCAATAACATCAAATCTTTTTACTGTCAGAAATAATAAACCTATTTCAAAATTTTGAGAAATTTATAAGGTAAAAGAAAAAGGTATAAAAGAAGAAAGCAAAAGACAGGCTTTCAAAAGAAATTAGATGAAAAAATATTTTTGTGAACTTTTGTTCGAATCTTTAATTTGGTTTCTAGATTAACGACTACTTAAAACATGAGTATTAAAAGTGGCGATCTAGTCATGATTAGCAAAACTTCTATAGCGAATAGCAGTTTTATATAAAAACAAAGAAAAATTTTGACCATGCAAAAGAAGTGCAAGTCAGTTGTAACTATATCCTATTAATATTATAAATGCGAAAGTTTGTATGTATGGATGTATGGATGTATGGATGTATGGATGTTGGTATGTAAGTAGCTGAAGACCCAGAATAATATATAGGCTACTTTTTATCCCGGAGTTCCCGCGGGATTGGGACTTACGCGGGTGAAACCGCGGGGCGCAGCTAGTTAAGAATAAATAAATCATTGACATTTTTTTTATGATATTGGAAGGCAAATAAGCAGACGGATTTCCTGATGGAAAGAAATTCACGCCGCCTAGAGACACGGAAGATGGCGATGGTGCGTTGCCAACCTAAGGCCGGGATGTTAGGCCTCAAGCAAACGTAAGTTTAGCGGCTACCTTACCCTCCACACCGGTACACGTCATGACGTTATGGCGACAGGGATAGGTAAAGCGGTGGTACCAATCCGGGTAAGTCGCTGCGAAACTCTACCACCTAGTCAGATGTCACGGTGTTAGTGAAGGTAAGCCTGTGCTGGCCTTTTACGAGCTGCCTGGCAGCAAGGCAGATAGTCTATTCTGCAAAGGAGCCCGGACCAACACGGGGGAACATAAATAAACATCGCAAATTGGCCAAAAGCTACAAAAAAAATTAAATATTGATTTTGGAATCACACCGGCAAAAGTCGTCGTGTCGTGTTTGATTCGCGAAAACATACGAGTAGATATGACAACGAGTGGCAATTTAGTCAGCATTGTTAAAAGTTTCACCAACCGCGAGGCTCGGTTTCGATTCCCGACGGGGGCAGGCATTTGTGTGATGAACATTATGTCTGCATTTCCGGGTCTGGGCGTTTATTAAAATATATTCTGGTATCTATTTAAGTATGTATATGTATCTATTAGTATCGTTGACTAACACCCATAACAGAAGCATACAATTTGCTTACTTTGGGGTGAGATTCAATTTGTGTGATTTGTCCAGGGATATTTAAAAAAAAAGAAGAGTAATTTTATTCAAAGAAGAATTTCGAACATGCAACAATGCAAGTTAAGATCAACTGTTGTAATTTTGTTAAATTTTGTTAAATGAAAATCTTGTGTCACTATGTATGTTGCCGATATGTTCTCTCTATAGAACGAACAATAGAAATAGCTAGTATAGAATTAAAACAATTTATAATTATAAGTGTATATAGACCCCCGTCATCTGATTTTGACATATTTGAAAAAATAAAGGACGAAGCTTTATTAAACAACTGTAATAAAAAACTCCTGATTTGTGGAGATTTTAATGTAGATGTTTTAGAATGTAAAAAAAATGTTTCTAATAGACTCAAGTTACTATTTATTTCATATAATTTGTTGCACCTTTTTTCTCAACCGACTAGAGTTACTGCAGAAACTGCAACCTGCATTGACAATATTTTTACAAATTTTAAACCATACAGTACAGCTGTTATTAATAAGTTACGTTCTGATCATTTTGGTCTACTTGTGACTTTTGGTTTCACTATGCATAAAGAAACTAAAGTCATAAAATGTAAACCAGTCACAAAAAATAAACTTTTGCAATTTAGGCATAATATGCAAGCTACGTTAACTATGTTCTCTTGTAATGACACAGATCCTAATAATATGTTCAACCACTTAATCAACTTAACTAAAAGTCAATGTGACCTTATATTTAAAAGCAAACTTGTGACAGTGAATAAGCATCAAAATTTTAGTGACTGGGCTACACCCGGAATTCATATAATCCGAAAAAGACTGTTTGAACTTTATAAAGAAAGAAATATAACGACAGTAGCTTATTTCATAACTACGTAAAAATTTTTTTATTTTTTTTAAGAAAGTAGGTTTCATTGCTAAATCAATGTTTTTAAAAGGTAAACTTAAAAACAGTACAAATGTCACTAAAACGATTTGGGAAATCATTAAGAATGAAACTGATAAATCTAAAACATTACATCCAAAGTATAAAATAAGATTTAATGGTACTGTTTGGACTACAGATATCGAAGTTGCTTCAGCTTTTGAAAATTATTTTAGTAATATTCCACACCACACTACTGGGACGATAAACTCATCTCCTACTCTAGCTAAATCTCTACTGATTTAAAATGTAGATAGCTATAATTTTGATTTTCATTTTTCACCTATAGATATTAATGATAATTTGAAAGCATTTAAGTCATTAAAAGCAAAAAAAAGTGAGGATTTGTTTGGTCTCTCATTTAAAATAGTCAATGTTATTATAGATTACATTGCTCCATATTTGACCTCTATTTTTAACAGCTGTATCTCATATGGTATTTTCCCCGATTTGATGAAACATAGCAAAATCATTCCTTTGTTCAAAGTTGGCTGCACTTCTGATCCGTCTAATTACAGACCTATCTCTATACTACCCACATTGAGTAAAGTTTTTGAAAAAAATATTTTAAATCAATTGACAATATATTTTTATAAAAATAACTTAATGAATGTTAAACAGTTTGGATTCACTAGAGGATGTTCAACAGCAGATGCTGGTGTTGCACTAATTGAAGACATATTCAAAGCGTGGGAGAAATCCCAGGACACTATAGGAGTGTTTTGTGATCTATCCAAGGCTTTTGATTGTGTTAGACATGACATATTAATTGAAAAACTTTACCACTATGGTGTAAGAGGTATGGCTCTTGGTTTACTGAAATCGTATTTGCAAAACAGAATGCAAAAAGTAGATGTTAATGGTCAGGTTTCATCTGATTCTCTTGTAACTCTAGGTGTACCTCAAGGATCGATTCTTGGTCCATTCTTATTTTTGGTGTGTTAATGATCTTCCTCAGCTTGTAAGTAATAGACACGGAATTGTGTTATTCGCTGATGACACTTCATTATTGTTTAATGTTAATAGACAAAACAAATGTTTTGCCCATGTAAATGAATGCATATCCAAGATAGTCGAGTGGTTTACTGCTAATAATTTACTTTTAAACGAAAACAAAACAAAATGTGTCAAATTCACAATGCCTAATGTCAAGCAAATGAATACAAATATATTTGTTAAAGGCACCAAGGTAAAATTAGAAGAAACTACTACTTTTCTTGGCGTTACGCTTGACTATAAACTACAATGGGGACCACATATTTCCAAATTAGCTAATAAGCTCGCTACTGCAGTGTATGCCATAAGAAAGATTCGTCAGGTATCAGACGTAGAAACTGCCAGATTGGTCTATTTTAGCTACTTCCATAGTTTAATGACGTATGGAATCTCACTTTGGGGGAATGCTGCAGATGTGAACTCTATTTTTATATTACAAAAACGCGCCGTTCGCGCCGTTTACAAACTTGGATCGAGGATATCTTTGAAGGATAAATTTAAAGTAATAAACATATTAACGTTGCCTTCACAGTATATTTTTGCAAACTTGATATTTGTAAAAAGAAATCTGAATTATTTTGAAAAAAATAGTAACGTTCATAATTTAAACACACGCAACAAAGATAAATTGATTCCTTGTTATAGTAGACTTCATAAAATTAGCAATTCTTTTAAAGGGCAGTCAATACGCTTTTATAATAAGGTCCCTAAAGACATACAATCACTGCCTTTAAAACAATTTACACATGTTATAAAAAGAAAATTGTGTAAAAAAGGTTACTATAGCATTTCACAATATCTAGAGGAAAAAACACCTTGGGACTAGGCTAAGAAGGATATTCATTTTATTACAATCTTTTTGACTACATACTTGTAATTTTTTTTATTTTATTTTATTTTATTGTTGACATTTTATGATTGGATTTTATTTGAAGTTTCTGTATTATTTTAATTACTTTAAATAGCAAACATGTATTTACATTTAAATGACACATTGACATTAATTCATTATTTTTTTGACATAAATTAATTAATTTGTAACATTAACAGGTTATTTATATTCTTACCCTGTGATTTTTGTTGACATTGGTAATTTACATGTTTCTCCCTAATTTTTGGGGAAACAAAATGTTTATATAATATGTTACTTTATGGATTGGGTACATAAATATAAAGTCGGTAGCTTTATTTTTATGTACCCACGGTATGGCTATAATTTTATTATACGTAGTCTAGGTTACTATGAGTAGTCAATATGTCAATAAGTCAATAATATAATCTGTTTAAAATATAAATATTGTTAAGTTTATTTTGTGATGTAGGTAATTATTTGTGTATGGATAACTTTATTTAGGTAAGTAACATTGACGTGTTTTAAGAGTAAGATGTCTTACCTACAAAATAAAAATAATTTGAATTTTGAATTTGAATTTGATAAACTCCACAACTACTGAACCGATTTCAATCAAATCTCACATGTACCCGTATTTTGGTCTAACTTAAAAGATAGGATAGTTATCATCTCAATTATTCACTTATGTCGTGAATGTAAACGAATAAAATGTATTAACTGTTTCTTTCCTGGTTAGTTTTATGAAGTTCTCATAGATGGCGGTGTACGTTGATTCATCGATAAAATTCTTTAATGTTGTTTGACATCTAAGTTGCAAATACAACCAGTAGATGGCACTGTGTTCTGTTTCTTAGAATATAAATTCGTAAAAAAAATAACCTATAATTACTGAGCCACAGTAACACGTGGCTGGGCCAGCTAGTATAAAATAAATCATTGAAATAAATAAACCTCGCTAATTGGTGGAAAATTATTCTAAAATTAAACATTAATTACGATTAACATCAACAAAAAACTTCGTGTCGCCTATTACTATGGTGTGGGTGAAATTATGATCCTATGTTATTTAATGAATATAAATGAAACAAATTAATGGAACAATTCCAATTCAGGATCTAGTCTGCTTATTTATTAATAACTAGCTGCGCCCCGCGGTTTCACCCGCGTAAGTCCCAATCCCGCGGGAACTCCGGGATAAAAAGTAGCCTATTTGTTATTCTGGGTCTTCAGCTACCTACATACCAAATTTCATCGTAATCGGCTTTGTAGTTTTTGCGTGAAAGAGTAACAAACATGCATACATCCATACATACAAACTTTCGCATTTATAATATTAATAGGATATCAATGACTATCGCGTAAGATATATTCGTCATTTAGCTGTTATTAGCAAGTTTATATAAAAAGACAATTCATTATAGCAAATATGACAAATACGCCTAGCATGTAATATATTTGTAGGTGTGATGTATTTGATCCTATAAAAATCATTGAATGTTTCTATATAATATTTCTTTCTTAAGCTATTTATTTTAAAGTTAACATGTAATATTTTCTGCATATATATACCTTCCTAAAAACGACAAGGCAGATTATACAGGATTACACGTAAAGGACCGGCCAAGTTTTAACCTAAGGAAGTTAAGACGTTAAATATACCTAAGTGTGTCTTATAAATAAATGGTAAATCATAATATTATATAAAGACTAATGCTATGACTGTGTTCATATTATTCTAAATAGTGTAAATCATTAAACGATGTATTGTTATATTTCTGAGAGGTAACAATCAGAAAACAAAAAAATGTGTCATGCTCAAAAACATCCATTACACTTTTTTTAGAACAACTTCAATATACAGATTATTTATAACTTATTTAACACTTAAATATATTTGTCTAAAATATTATAATATACATTACATTACATTTATATTTATATTATGCTCGTAATATAATATAAATATAAATGTAATCTTATTTTATAATCTAATTTTATTGTACTAATTGCATAACATTATACCAATAAGGACCACATTCCATTTCAAACAGCCCGTGGGTACTAAAACATTGACACAATAAAGTGTGACCATTTCTAAAGCAAATTTGCCATTTAATGTATTCAGCTTTCTTAGTTATTTAAATTCAGTTAGCAACAGATTATCCTAAAACTTGTTTTTGGTAAAACATTTTCCACAGTTTTTTTTATAATATTCGGTTTTTCAAAAAAAGTTTATTTGAAATCTAAAATTTAATGAACGAATGAAAGACTTCTATGTAATTAGTACGAATCTAAAACGCCGTAGAAATATGTGTTATAAACATATAAAGCTTAGGTAGCTACTTTTTTGTATCAGAAACGGGCAAAGATACGTCATTTCTATTAACAAAAAATATAAATTGATTATGAACATAAAATAGCCTGCCAATTTAAAAAATTTCAGACTTTTTTTTTTATGTTATAGGAAGGCAAACAAGCAGGCGGATTTCCTGATGGTAAGAAATTCACGCCGCCTAGAGACACCAAAGATGGTAATGGTGCGTTGCCAACCTGAGGTCAGGATGTTAGACTAAAAGTAAGTTTACCGGCTACCTTACCCTCCGGACCGGAACACGTCATGACGTTATGGCGGCAGGAATAGGTAAGGCGGTGGTACCAAACCGGGCGAGTCGCTGCGAAACTCTACCACCTAGTCAGATGTCACGGTGTTAGTGATGATAAGCCTATGCTCGCCTTTTACGAGCTGCCTGGCCAGAAAGGCAGATGGTCTATTCTGCAAAGAAGCCCGGACCAACACGGGGAGAAAGACTACTTAAATATTCCCAAAATATTCTGCATAATTGTGTTTTTTAAAATGTCTTTATTATTTGTTGTTGGTTATCTTTTCCTGTATATTTTTGTCTTTTTTAGTTTGCTATGTAGAAAGGTTTATATATGTAGAAAAGACCATCTACCCCCATGCCAGTATAAAAATTCATGCTTACGGTGAGCACAGGTTAAATAGTCATTATCAACGAGACCAGAGAGAAGGCACGTATGCTTTTACGTAGTCTTATGCCGTAAAGAAAATATTTTATAATAATTACCAAACATATGTTTAATAAGATTCTTAGATTGTTCAACAAAACTCAGTAACTCTGAATCAGAATCAGAAACAGAAATATCTTTATTCACTTGAACCATACAAGTGGTATTTGTGCGCGTCGACATTTTTTTAAACTAATACCAAATTAATACATAATAATAATCTATCTTCTCGTATATAAAAAAGAATCCCCATTTCTTGTGAACGCCTGAACGGATTAACCAATTTTGCTAATTCTTTTTTTGTTGATTTGACTATTGTCAGGAGAAGGTACTTATGAAAAGATATATATATATATACCTAGTCTTGCCATAAATATTGTAATAAAGAAAAAAAATATTTTTTTAACTGCAAATAACATATATTACTTTTACAGTGTGTTAGTTTAATACATAAATATACAACAATTAAAAATATAAAAAGCTTATTCGAAGTGGTCTCCATTGGCTGCAATACAGTCCTTTAAACGTTGAGGCCAGTTATCAATAGAAGCACGCACTCTTTCCATGGGAAAATTCTTCACTGCCAATCGTATAGATTGTTTTAGGGACTCCAAATTATCATGGCGTTTAGAGCAAGCTGTACTCTCTAAAACTGACCATAAATCATAATCCAGCGGATTAAGATCGGGACTAGACGACGGCCAGTCTTCAGCTCTGATGAAGTCCGAAACGTTCGCTTCCAACCAAGACTGCGTGGACCGAGCTTTATGACCCGGCGCCGAGTCTTGCTGGAAGGACCATACTTGGTTATTGAACATGGTGATGTTAAGGGGCTTAACTACCTTCTCAAGAATGGTATCTTGATACACTTGTGCCGATGTTTTGATACCTTTTTCACAAAAATATGGCTCAGTCACTCCTTCATAGCTAACACCCCACCAAACCATCACTGAAGTTGGATAATGTCCACGTTGCACTCTGTCGACTAATTGGGAAGCTTCCTTAGAGCTTTGAGCATAAATACGGTCATTTTGTTTGTTAAAATGTTGCTCAATTGTAAAAATTTTCTCATCCGTAAACAAAATTTTTCTGTGACCTCCCTTTGCGTACCGCTTCAGTAATTGTTTCGATTTTACGACCCTATTCTTCTTTAAATTATCAGTTAAGAAATGACCAGAGCGTCTCTTATAGGCTGCAAGTCCTAAGTCATCTTTTAAAATACGCGACATGGTTCTAGGTGCTATCTTCATTTCCCGAGATAAAATCTTTTGCTTTCGGACAGGATTTCTTCGAATTCTTTCCCTTACTGCTTTGACCACCTTTTTCGTACGAACACTACGTGGACGGCCAGATCTTTTTCTGTCACAAACAGAGGAAGTCTCATTGTACCTATTAATAGCCCGGTACACAAACATTTTACTAAAACCAAGTGTATGGAGAGTTTTAAAAATTGTATTTGGCTCCATACCTACTTTGTGTAATGCAATCACAGCGATTCGGTTCTCTTTATCACCCCACTCCATTTTAATATCGCAAAATATTGTACAATGTATTGGCGCCAAAATGAGAAAACACAATGAACAATCGTATAAAAATGACAGATTCGAAATTCAAATGTAATATTTTTTTATTTTTAAGTGTAACAGTATTTATGGCCAGACTAAGTATATATATATATATATATATCATTTGTGTTATTACTATATTGACATAGTATATATTTTATTAGTATAAGATAATTTGTTCAAATATTTTTTTTACAATCATTATTTCTGTGCACCCCATCCAACTAAGCTTTCTCAATGAAATAGGTTGCCTGATAGAAAATATACAAAAAATTTGTACACTATTGTGCATAAATTTTAAATAAATAAATAATAAATAAATCTCATACGCAAGGAAGCAATTGGGTATATGAATGCATTATGAATATTAGTCAATGATACTGACATAGAAATTCTTAAATAGAAAACAGAATAAAATTGATAGTCACCCAGGCCCAAAAACGCAGACATCTAAATGGTCATCAAATAATTGCCTGTCCCCGTTGAGAACGAACCCGAATCTCGTGGATGGTCGATGGAGTTAGGAAAGAACGCTAACCTCTCGCCCAATGAGACGGTTTAAATGATTTCTCAACGTTCGATATTTGAAGATGATATTATCTTATTCAAATTTCTAGAGTATGATGTCATCTGTAATTGTTCTACTAGTATTGTTTTCTACTGTATTGTATGAGCGATACAAATGGAATGCATCCTGATCAATATTTACTACGAAACGCCTTTTACAATCGGTAAAATATCCGGAATGATACTTGATAATTATATAATTCCATAAGACGAACACAATAATTATGCTAGAAGGACGTTTGGAAATAGCACACGCAAAATTATTGAAGTTTATTGTATTGAAGCGTCCACCATAATATCAGTGCTCATTACTATCACATTTCAGTTTTGTGGGTAGAAAAACTGGTAAACTTAGTAAGAGGTTGAAAGTCTCAGCCTCAGTTTTTCAACATACCTTTACCATATTTGCTATCTGTGACTTGTATTTCTTGCTATTAGAAAATACGTCCCTTTTTTATATAAGAGGACGCAAATGAACAAGTGATCACTGCCGTTTACAGATGTCCCCAAAACCGGGGGTTTAATAAATGCTCCATGATGCGTTGCAGCCGTTAAATTAATGTAAGTTGCCACATGTACTCTGGTTTGCTATATTTATAAAAAACAGTTAAAAGAAATTTAAAAAAAAATAGAAAAAATTACAGGCGAAATATTGACAAAGCAGATAATTATACGATGCGAATGTGGAAGGATGTAGGTACCCGGGGAGATCTAGTTGCGCTGTTGCCTAGAGCCGTGTTAACATTCCTTGATCAAAACGGTCGGGTATTATCCGAAAGTAGTGTAAAGACTCACCGAAACCGGCGTGTTTGTAAAAAATCTTAATAAATGTACAGGAAGCCAGGCAGATCTAAAAGGATGGGGAGATTTAGCACTCGATATTATCTGCTTCACCTGCGAAGAACTTGTCGTGAATATGTGTGTATATGTGTGTAATACAAAAAAGTAAAAAAACTTTATATTGTACATTCAAACATTAAACTTAGCCCAATAACACCGAATAATGATTTGGCGATTTTAATTACTAATTATTATTGTGAGTAACGCGATATTTTTTAATTAACGCTAAATATTATTCCAAGGAGAACTACTATAGAATTTAATAAAAAAATATAAATGTCTGCAAAGTCATGATAGTTTTTGAGATTGTTTCTTACAATTTTAAACATTATTACTGTTGGATATAATTTATTGATAAAAATAGACAGTATTTAACTCTAATATTTTCTAACCAATTTCATTTTTAATTTATCGAACATGAAGTTTTTATATTTTCTATTGACTGCTTGAGATTAAATTATGTTGCAACTAAAATCAGTTATTATTGCAACACTAAAAACAAAAATATTCAATACGCCCTGTCAACACCTACATAATAAAATGTAGCTAAGAACCGATCAAGTCAGCTTTTAATACAAAAACCTACATCGAAACCGGTACATCTGTTCAAAAGTTATGATGTCACAAACAAATACACACAAACTTATAATACCCCTTATTTTCCGTCGGGTATTAAAGATAGAAAAAACTTAAAAAATTAATTGTCTACAGAAGTAAAATATGCTGTTGACGTGTCCAGAATACGTTCAGAGGAAAAGGTAGCCAAAGAGTATAAACATACTACGTAATAAGAGGCGGGACTTCCATAGATACATAGCAAACGCGAATTTTTACAAAATTTACTTGAAAAAGTATTACCCCTATAATTTGAAAGTAAGCCTAAAGACATTCAGATATAAGGCAACTAACTAACAAGAATAAAAAAAAATAAAAAAAAAATAGTGTTATATGATTTGGACGAATATAAAAACATAGCAAACTTTTATTTTTATTTTTTGATAGGTATGAAAGTTGCGCCAAACTGAAGGTAGCCGGTAAAGTTACTTTTGCTCGAGGTCTTACATACCGGCCTAAGGGCAGCACTTTTTTCTTCATTTCAATTTCAATTTCTTACCAACACGAAATCTGTCTGCTTGTTTGACGTCCAATATCATAAAAAAATAACGTTATTATGTTGAAATTGACACACAGCAGTAGAATAATATTTTTTAGCAATTGAAGCCACATCTTATACAAATACAATTGTTAATATTATGGTATTCTACAGAAATGAAATCATTGCTAATCTTAGCGTGTTTTAGAAAATAATGTCCAAACACTTCCTAATTATCATATTTTTAAAAATGTGAAATAAAATAATTACGTAAGTAATACACGGAGACGCTCACTTTATGTTTATGCGAAAATTTAAAATACATGTTTTCTTTTCCTATTTTTGCTGTCCGACCCGGGGTCGAACACGAGACCTTAAGAAGTTAAGTCTGACTCCGGACCGCAAGAACACAAAGGCGACTCGCCGGACTGCTAAACTACAGAAGCGACCATATCAGATTTAAAATTATGAGATTTTTTTAACCTTCAATACAGTCGGATACTGGAAAGTAGACCACACGTTTCACAGATACTGCTTGCAAGATTTTATTACAACCAGACACCGAGACGGATGAAATGAAATAAAAGTATTAAAATACAGGATATCCACTCATTTAACGGGATCTAACAAGTTTGAATAGTTTTCTAGATAATTACTGACTTTTAAATAGTTTAATTCGTTAGAAAGTTATTTATCGAACATCAAAAATCAAGGTCAAATTCATGGTGCTGATAAAATGTGGTAAAGTTATTTAAATCTTTTAATTTATCTACCAAATAACGTCAATAACTTGGCACAAATTATTTGCCATCATTATATTCATATCGATAGTCGAATACAAAAATGACTAAGCGAATTAAAAATTCATTTTTAGACTAAACAGGAATAAAAGTTACGCGGTGAGAACGGTATTTAAATATAACTATATATTTTAACATACCATTAGTTATATTTGTCGTAATTTTTGCCACTCGATACTCTATAATATGTATGTATGTATATACGAGGGTCAAACTGAAAGTTCTTAGAAAATCAAAAACTAAGCATTCTAGCAAGTTATTAGTTTTATTATAACTTTTCAAAATAGCGTCCATTTACATCAATACATCGCTGCATTCGATGGAACCATTGAGAAAAGCACCTTGCCCACTCGGCCTTAGGGGTCTCTTCGACGGCGTTTTGAAACGCAGCCACTGTTTCTTTGGCGTCCATAAAATGTTTTCCTCGAAGTTTTTCTTTTATTTTCGGGAATAAATAAAAATCGCAGGGTTCGAGGTCGGGGCTATACGGCGGGTGACCCAGTAATTCCACGTCTGAGGTCGCCAAATAGTCGATCGTTTGCCTGGCGGTGTGCGACGAGGCATTGTCGTGATGAAGGAGGATCCTGCTGCGAGATCGATTCTCTTGAACTTTTTCCAAGACAAGTGGCAAACAGTTGTTAGTGAACCACTCTGCATTAACCATTTTCTGATCCTCTAAGACAACTGTCGCGTAATGACCTGTCTTTCCGAAGAACGAGGCCACCATCTTTTTTCCAACACTTCGACCTCTCTTCACTTTAGTTGGCAACTCTTCGGAAAGAAACACCCACTGAGCAGACTGTCTTTTGGTTTCCGGATCATAACAGTAAATCCAGCTTTCGTCATCCGTTAATATGTCGAACACAGCATTTGAGTCACCTCCGTTAAATTTTTGGATCATTTCTCGGCACCAATCAACACGGCGGAGTTTTTGAGCCTCGATCAAATTATGCGCTATCCAGCGGGCACAAAGCTTCCTGACCGCTAAATGTTCATGGAGGATTTTGTGCACTTGACTCATACCTATGCCTAGACTTGTCCGAATCTGCTGATAGGTCACTTTTTTGTCAGTCTCTATAATACGCCGCACAACACTGATATTGTCTTCAGTCGTCGCTGTAGAAGGCCGTCCCTCACGCAAATCATCGGTGAGATTAGTTCGACCACGTTCGAATTCATTAAACCAGTTGTAAACTGTGGCACGAGATGGGGCTTCATCGTGAAAAGCCAATCGAAGTCTATCATAACTTTCTTGTTGACTTATATGACATCGAAAGTCATAAAAAATCATTGCACGAAAATTTTCTCTGCTTAAATTCATTCTGACGTGCACAGACAATTTTCAATTTGCCGCCAAATCGCAAAACAAATGACAAATGAATGAAATGTATACTCAATATTATTGGTAAAGAGTTCTATTTTCAAAATTTAAACTTATTTTTTTAATATAATGCTTTTAAGTTGCCAGTTCTAAAAACTTTCAGTTTGGCCCTCGTATATTCATACTGTCTAAATTGCGCGACATTTAGTCTTGAAAAGGATTTTTTAAAATCTTATTGAGATGAGACGAATCTCATAAGTTCCGAAATTCCGAAAGAATGACATGAATTTGAATTGTTAGATTTTTTATTGTTAAAATAAAAATAAATAGGAAAAACTGGTTTAATAAAACTTGCTTTTATGCGTTTGTTCTGTGAGCTTACCTTTGAAAAGCCTTAATTGATAGTACATACACATATCTTCACGCCAAGTCCCTTACGAAGTAGGCAGAGATTAACGAGTGCCAAACCTCATGATCCTGACAAACCTGTCTGGCTTCCTTCACATTCATTGCCCTTTTCATACAAACACAATCGATAGTAAAGATTACATTAACAGATACTAGAATATTAAAAGTCCAGTAACTTTTTCACGTTTCAGCTAGTAATTTTCGTAGTCAAGTAGTTCCAGTTTCATCAATTAAAGAAACAAAATATTAAAACGAAAATGCTACAACTAACATTAAAAAGTGCCAGAAGTAAAATGTTTAACCCAAATTGTACTTCATGTTATATCTGACAGAGATTTCACTCTGCCCTAAAAATTTTGTGAGTAATTCATTTGTATCCTTTATTTATTTTGTTGTTTTTCAAGCAATACTGTGAAAGTATATCCTTTATTATTCGAGGCACGAATTTGTTCAACAATAACAAAACAATCTAACTTTGACACCGTATTTTTAACCCCCGACGCAAAACAAGAAGTGTTTGAGTGCATGAGTGTGTGTGTGTGTGTGTTCAAGTGTGTATGTGTGTTTGTGTGTCTGACGTTGTGGCGGCAGGAATGTTTGAGACGGTGGTACTAATCCGGGCGAGTCACTGCGATTCTCTGCCATCTAGTTAGTAGATAGATACTTATACAATTGATTTCTTTAATCAAATGAAAACAAAAAAAACGTTATTTACAACACAGACATCAGACCATAGCAAGTTGACTGAACTAATACAATAGCACCTAATGTGTCTCTTTGTTGTTATTTTCGTAATAAAAAAATCTAAATCTAAATATAAAAAATTTTATTGAAATCAATTTTAGAATACAGAACAGAATAGACATCACTTTGAGATTCAACAATAATTAAGTACCTGTTAAAAATCAATTTGTGGTAACGAAATAATCATAATACGGAAAATCTGCATTTTTTTAATTTATCGACTTTTTTATTGCTATTTATGTTGTATAATAGAGATAGGTTTAAAGTTCAAATGTTTCTTGATATTTATTTTAAATGGAATTCATAAATGCATTTAAAATTTCTTCTTTAAGGTAAAAAACAAACTTGTTACATCATTTAAACACACTTTAAGGAACATTAAATGAGACGAAAATAAAAAAAAACTTGTCTTGCAAAATGTGCATCTAACATTTGGAACGACGCTATTTTGTATAATAACAATTATTATTTTTAGACAAGTTTCAGTTTAGTATCCAATTGACCTATTGAAAAATTGCAGTAATAAAATATAAAGGAATAAATAAAAAATAATGTTAAAATTTTATAGATAATAAAATAACATTTAGTTATCACCACAATGTCAGACCTTGGTTGTAAGAACTGACATTCTTTTTCCTACTTTTGAACCTATTGTTCAAGTTTCGTCGGTAGGTTGTACGATCAAGTTCGCAAGGGTTGCCTACTTGAGTGCGAAAACCGTAACATCGAATTTTGTTTCTTCGAAAACTTTTCATTGCCATCTCCATACTGCGATGTTTCGTTACATCGAAAAACTCTACCGCGAACGATTTTACTGCGAAGGCTTGTTAAACCGACGTCTTGATATTGCGACGTTAAATTACTGCGTAAAATAAACAGGTACATTGTTTTTTATTTCACAAGTAATTTCTAATTGTAATTTCTTATATTTAATTTAAAAGAAGAGAGCCCCATGTCTCACGGATAAATGTGTAAGTAGATAAATATTATTGTAGACTTTATATTCTTTTGAGATTTTTGAATGCTTCAGGAAATTTGTCAGGCAGAAAACCAGCCGGAACAATTACGTGTTTTAATTTCAATGAAAATACACTGTCACTGCCATTGCGCTAAGTTAACCCAGATCGTTGTATTTGGAGGACTATGTAGGTGGGGCTAGCCCACCTGTCCCTGGACAGGCGACGGTGGAGGCTATCCGACTGGTCCTCTGAGGGTAGTTGTAGCGGTGGTTCGGGTCGCTGACGTTCCGGTCGTTGAAAGGTTATCGAAGAAACAAAATTCGATATTACAGTTTTCGCACTCAAGTAGGTAACCCAGTTCGCAACTTTATTTTTACATTATGAGTGTTTACAGTGTTTAATTTTAATTTTACCCACATCTTATTAAATTTTTTACAAAATAACAGCGTAGGAGTAAACATACTTTTCATAGATATGTCCAAAAGCAATGAAGATTGGATGAATAATCATTAAATACACAAGTTTAATTCCGTTTTCCCGTTCTCACTCATACGCTTTTGTGAATAACTTTATTAAGGTATATTGCTAAAAAATAGTATGCAATTCTCTTGATTATAGGGCATTTATGATTGTCCTACCGGAATATTTTTAGTGACGATCACAGGGTAAAGTGTACATCAAACAGTTGTCAAATGACGTGTTTTATATTGCTATATTGGTCACAGAAGGACCAACAAAAATACGATAGAGACAGCAAATACAAAACACGTCGTTTTAAAGGTATTTGATGTACACTTACCTAGCGATCATCACTAAAAGATACTGAATCATTCCCCTGATCTATATTTGACGATGGAAAGCATCCAGTTTAGCACGTGTGGCATTTACCTAAACAATCGATTTACTTAGTTGCCTTGTTATGAAAATAGTTTCGCTTATTATCAAATTAGTGATCCTATCGGGCAAATAACAGTACTAATATAATATCTAAGAAGCTATAGTAATAATATGGCATCCTAGAAAAATAACGCAAGACGCAAGGCCAGGTCAAACTCGAATACTAAGTAGTTATAACGGCCCTTTTACTTTCTGACAACTCTCACTGCTACAGAAAGTAAGTGTTTATTTTCTACAATATGTCTAAGAAAGTCAGTCAGTCAAAAATACGACTACTTATAAAAATAATGACAATTATGACGTAGTAAACTTCAAGAAAAGAGCGTACTCATTTCTTATAGGTCGGCAACGCATCTGTGATACTCCTGGTGCTGCGGATGTCCATGGGCGGAGTTGGTCACTTTCCATCAGGTTATCCACTTGCTCGTTTGCCTACTCTTGTATAAAAAAAAACCTAAACTGATGCAGTCTAATAATAAATCAACCCTCTCAATATTATAAATGCGAAAGTATACCTTGTTGTATATTAGGGTATTACAAAGAAATAGTTAAACCGATTATGATAAGACTTAGCATAGAATTCTGAAACATTAACAAAGAACATAGGTTGCTTTATACTCGTGACATTTGACTAGAAAAAATGCGTTACTTTTGTTGAACAAAGTAATGTGAAACCAAAGTTAAAGAAGGCAAAATAGTAGATGATTTTCTAATTATTAAAAGTACATGCAGACATTTTATGTTGCCAGGGGTGACACGATGACACAGGAATAGTTGTATCACTATAAGTCGGTTTGCGGAAGATCTCAAAGTGGTGCATATTATCTACCCTAGTTATGGTCAGATAGAGAAAATTTAACGAATTTTCTCCTTCGATCTCTAACTTAAATTTAATTTTGGGTAATTTTGGGGATTTTCGTTAATATTCTAAATAAGAAAAAACTCAAAATTAAATTTAAGTAGAGCCTTATTCTTACTATCACGTGGGTTTTTAAAGATCATAATATTTTATATAAGCTATTAAGCTTTAAAGCACATTTTATCATTGACATCGGGAACTTTCCATACAAAATTACTTTTAAGCACATATTCAGGAACTGCCATATGTGTACATACGCATAGGATGATGTGAATAAATACTCATGTATTTTTTTACATTTATGAGTGAAAACTACTTTAGCGGCTTTGGGCACTTTTTTTGGAATGGGGTTAAAACTTCGAAACTCGCGTCAGGACACGTGACCTGATCGAAAATTCGTAAGGCGGCGCAGGGCAATTACGCGAATGTTCGTGTTGTCATGTTTGTGTACGATAGTGCAATAAATTAATATTGTCTACCACATAAATGATAATACTTTCATACTAATAATTAAAGCAATTCCTGCAAATTATTCCCTAATCATTCCAATATACTCGTATCAAAAACGCACAACGTTAATATTCAAGTTTTCACTTCTGCAGGCACTCCCGAAGTGCAACCCGTACTTTTTTATTATCATCATCATCATCATCATTTCAGCCATAGGACGTCCACTGCTGAACATAGGCCTCCCCCATTGACTTCCACTTCGACCGGATGGAAGCGGCCTGCATCCAACGAGACCCCGCGACCCTCATAAGGTCGTCTGTCCATCTCGTGGGTGGCCGTCCTATGCTTCGCTTGCCGGTACGTGGTCTCCACTCGAGAACTTTTCTGCCCCAACGGCCATCAGTTCTTCGCGCTATGTGCCCCGCCCACTTTTTTATTATATAGTTTGATAAATCTTACATTTATATGTTATAATGTTATTTCTAGCACACAAATCTTTGTGATTTTATAAATTGTACGATATGTCTGTTTATAATGTTTATTGCCATGTTTCAATCTCTTTGTAAAAGTTTACAGCAAATGTCTGAAAATTAATAATTGTATATTATTCCTAGTAAAAATATAAAATTATAGATTATTTAGGGATAAATCTGGGTTAATATAAACAATGAATTATTTATGAAAATTCCTTCTAGATTATTATAAAAGAAGTAACCTGAACGCTTAGCTACTAACGCTGACAAGTACAGTTGAGTAGTTACAGGAAGGAACACAAGAAACTTAAAAAAAATAATTAAAACGCAAGTACAAGGGACGAGGCAATCTTATACTTGACAATGAATTTCTATTTTCCTTGGTCATCGCACCACGCGTATATTAACAATTTCTCCAATTTTTGTTTGTTGTAGTAATTATTGCCAAGAGCTTTTTCGTCCCTGAAAACCTTTTCAATTGATAGTAAAGACTCGAAAAAGTCAACAAAAATAGTTTCTATTGCAAAAAAAATTCTTCCAGCCAAATGACGTTGCAGGACTAATAATAATAAATAAAGAAGAAATAAGTAGACTTGGTGCACAAACAATTCATTATTAAATAATATTTTATTAACTACACTTTACTATGCAACTTTTGTTTAGTAAAAGGATAAAGTTATTTATCAGACTTATAAACAATTTTAAAGCTTGTTATCGAACATAGATATAAAGTATTAAATAAAAACAAAACTGTTTAAAAGAAGAGAAAAATACTAAAATTACAAAACGCAATTGTGTATGTTTGCATGTAACGTCCCACTTTCATTTCAAAACGGTTGGACTAACTTGAATTAATTTTATCAGAGAAGTATATTTTTTAACACGACATTTCAGCAGACGCTCGAATATGCAAAGGCAGGTGCAACAGCTAGTTGTATAAACTCGGCTCGAGACGGTGATTCATTTAAATAATTTATAAGTATCGCAAACACTCTAATTTACTTTGTACCTGTAAAGAAAACGTCACATGTTTGCTAAAAATATTTACTAGCAAGCTAGTCATTCTTTGAGATGTCCATATCCTGTTTATTGAAAAGTGTATTTAGTCTGAACTAGGTATATGACGCAAGCCGGCGCTAATCTTTTACTCAGTCGAGTGCCAATCTTAAGCTAATAGACAGCTTGATTTGGTTCAGTTTTGTCGCAAGCAGAGCTCGGAGCGTTTCTTTAACAGTCGGTGAGATCGAGAACCCTTTATAAAGACATCTTACGAAACCGCAAGCACATTCGGACTATACTCTGTTCAGGAAATCACCTGTTTTCTCACAATTCACACAAGATGCGGCTTATTCTGGTAAATACAATGTTTATTTTATTATTCAGTTAATATTTGCAAGGTTTTGTTTGATTAATAACGATTTAATTATTTAAAAATTTGACTCTGCAGGTGTAAACCCTTAAAATAACGATTTGGTGTTATGAATAAATTAATTGTCAAACTTAGTTTACTTAACTTTAACTTAAGGTTGTCTGGCGGAGATCGCTCTAAAGCGATAAGACCTGCACCTAAGTTAAATATTATTATAGTTGAAAAAATGTGTATTATTTTGTAAATTTTAGTGCATATTAAAGTGTTTTCATTCATTACTTAACATTTAACTTAATAACATGTAAGTGATGATTTAATCCAAGGTTCCAACTTAACACTAATGCCGTCATTATTTCGTATTAAAGTTGTCTTTAAACATAAAATATGTTCATCAATAAAATTTGAAGCATTCTAATTTCAGTCTTATTATGATTATAGTGAGTTTAAATAAAGATGGAATTAATACTGATTCTAAATCTTCTATCCTTAGAACATATTAATGAGGAAGAACCACACCTTGTCTAAGATTATATCCTCCATCAATATACCCGTAAAATATGTTACATTGTTGTCATGGTTATAAACATACATATTAAAATATACAAATTCGTAACTTAACTTGTCGAATAATGTACCTTAGAGGTATATAAAATCTGTTTATTTATCGCTTCTGTGGTCTAGCGGTTCAGTTGTTGGACTTGACTGCATGAGGTCGTGGGTTCGAATCCCGGGTCGGGCAACAAAAAAAATTGTTTTTTTTTTAATTCACTAATATAAAAAAAATGCTCGGGATTGGATATGTGTCCGGTTGGCGATAGGCTTGCTACCTATCACATTGTGGGACTTATCGTCTTCAGATAGTCGTGGGTGCCCTGATTGTGCCTCTGCCTACCTCTTCCGGGATATGAGCGTGAAGATACTTTTTTATTTTACAAATTGCATATATGTTTTTAGTCAAATTCAATTATTTTATGTGTACATTTCAGTTACTTGGATTAACATCGTTAATGGAATTAATAAATGCTAGTTTAGTCACTAGTGGTCAACCTTCACCTCAAGTGCTAAGATATGATTGGGATACATCAAATTTGCCTAACTCATATAAGTATAGGTAAGTACATTCATTTTATATTACCTTAGGTTCCTTTCGAACAAAAAACTTTTGTGTTCACATTTTGTTAAAACATAAAAAAAATGCTAGAGCTGTGACTATAAATATAAGACATTTTTGAAAAAAATAACTGTAATAATAAATAAAGAATGAAAATAATATTAAAAAAATGTTTACCTAATAGCTGCAAAGCTAAAAAAAATACTGTTAGCGTTTCTCTTGTTTGTTATTCAATATATTTAATTGACATTTTATAATACAATTTTTCGTTTAAGTTTAGATATTTTCATAAGCATAAATTGTTTATGTAAAGTGTTTTCACATGATAATTTTTAATATAAAGCAATTATTTATTTAATTCATTTATATTTTCCTTTAGTTTCTCATGTTGGTCAGTAATGAAATAAAAAATATTTATTTACGGAATGTATCTTAAAAAGTTGTAACGGAATTTTAGCGCCATCGAGAGAGTATAGAATTTTGGTGTTTATATTGAGTGGAATTATTTAATTTTGGTACCATTTTGCTCAGTAAAAGTGCGCAAATAAAATAACCATTAAAACTGTGTGAATCATGTATTTCCTCGTTAAATGAGCTTTAGTAAGCTGGCCACTGCTTTACTTAAGACCCTGACATGACTTTTTTGACGACTTAAGACAAATTTTGAATAATTTAAACCAGATTTTTTTAAACGAGAAACTTTCAAGTTGACTGATGTCAAATGCTAACGCAAGTGCCAAATACTAAAGAAAAAAAATAACAAAAGTTATTACAAAAAGAGTTATTCATACCAACATATTTGATCACATTTTAATTTGCAAATGATTTAAACATTTGCAAAAATTAATAGTTAAAATAGAACAAATTTCCATAGATACTTTAATCTTTGTACCATTGTAGTCATTTGGGGGTTGATTCTGAAACATGAAGTACAAATATTTTAATGTTTAATTAAATTTATAATATTACAAGCTTTATACACTAGCTTTTAGTCATTGATTCACTTGATTAAAAAAATCAATAAAACCTATATTACATAATTTCAATACCTTTAAGAATCCGAAGTTTAATGATGACTGTTTAAGTAATTTTCGCGTAAAAGTGCAACAAGCAAACTTATTTTTTTAGTTTACAAAAATTTTCCAGTGTGATTAAGTTTAAATCTGTCAAACATAGAATGGTGCAGCTTTAAAATCTAGCCTGACAAGTGATAGAACGAAAAATTAAACTTTCCGCAGATCAGTATTATAACATGTCTGCCTTTGCATTATAATCACAAAACTAAGTGATCAATTTTAATCAAGTTTTTTTTTGGATTTAAGAAATGGAACTCTACTTAAAATATAAGATGTTGTGAGCATAAATAGATGAATAGATATAGGCCAATTTATTTCCTAATAAGCACAAGCTGCTGCTAAGTGTAAAATACAGGGCCACTAATACCGTGACCAACTAGGAAGTAGAGTTTTGTGATAACCTGCCTAAATGACTGTCACCACCTTATCTAGTCCTATCACCAAAACGTCAGAAAATGGATTTCAGTATAAAGGATTAGGTAGCCGGTGATATTACTCTTGCGAGAGACTCAATATCGTAATCCTAGGTTAATAACGTGCCGTCATCACCTTTGGCTTCTTTAAATGACTTGTATTTCGTATTAAAAAGTCGCCAGTTTGTCATTAAAATAAATACATTAAATTAAAATAAAATAAATACAAAAAAGTAAATATCTGCCAAAGTCTAAACCCTTAAAAGCTGATCTCCAAAGTCGCGAGCAAAACTAGTCGTATATAGGTAGCATGTTGTCTTCCGTTAACGTCATATCATTGTATTTTATGTTCTGACCTGTGGGAGATCTGATATCAATCTTACAAATCGCCTAACCTTCCTTAAGACCGGTTACTTCTGGTATTTCCAGTGGAGGACTAAATTCCTTTTCATTTGGGTTAATTTACTTAAGTAGTGCTTTACTGTAATACCGCTATAAATAACTTTTATATATATTTGTGTCAGGAAAACATATTAGAAATTAAATGTATAGCAAACTAGCTGTCCCAGTGAACTTCATACCGCCCGTTGAGTGCTATTTAAATTCTTTCAGCTTTTTTTCTTTTCTCATCTTCGTCAATAACATTTTAATCGTTTATTACCATTCAAAATGGAAAAGACTTAGTAGCAGAAATAAATACTCGCTAATCTAAATTACTATTTTTAATGTAATTTTACGTAGTTATGCAACTTTACAACCATTAATCCTTATCCTTATTATTAATATTATAAATGCGAAAGTTTGTATTTATGGATGTATGGATGTATGGATGTTTGTTACTCTTTCACGCAAAAACTACAAAGCCGATTACGATGAAATTTGGTATGTAGGTAGCTGAAGACCCAGAATAACATATAGGCTACTTTTTATCCCGGAGTTCCCGCGGGATTGGGACTTACGCGGGTAAAACCGCGGGGCGCAGCTAGTAAATAACTAAATTATAAAATTAAATGCGAGTGTGAGTTTGTACACGTGTACGCCAAAATTACTTACACTATCATCATCATATCACATCACGAAACTCTGTATACGTATTCTTGGTGGTGTCAAAAGTAACACACCATACTTGTTTAATAACTAAAATGCGAAAAAAGCCTCAAATAAAACTGGTCTTCAATTTAAAAATAAATTGCTAAATTTGTTGCAACTTCACCGAGCTTTATTAGTTATTGTCAGAAGAAGGTTCTCGTGAAGATAAAAACTGGGAAAGATGTAAGGAAAGTTAGAAAAATAATACTATATTTTTTCCCGTACAAACTGATCGGGTAGAACGAAGTTCGCCGGGATAACTAGTAGTTAATAAAAAGATAAATGATTCTTTATTGTGCACACATCAATTAAATAATATTATTTTTGTTAAATGTCATGAATCAAAATAAGTTTCTATTAAGTTTGAGGATCAAAAATTCATCATTCGCTAATTGTATCAAAAACGTATTCTTTTAAAGTACTAAATGAAAAAATAACAAAAATAAAAATACACTCAATAAATTTTAAACATTTCCCATGGGAATGACACTAATGATAAAAACAATCAAACGAATAAAAAATAGCGACTAGTTCGTATATATTTTATAATGTTATCCATTCCATTATAAATTTACTACGTTTACATTAGATTTAAAGCGGATTTTTGGCGCTTAACCTTTATAAGGTTAAAATGTTTTAGAACGACTTTTGTAACAATGTTTACATAATAATATACCTATTGCATTTTTATATTCATCGAATTAGCTTAAATTGATTTTTCACTTATTTATTTAATTTGTCTAATATACACTTCAATTTTTTTGTGAGAGAAATCGCCTCTGTGGTCTAGCGGTTTAGTTGTTGGACTTGACTGCAAGAGATCCCGGGTTCGAAACCCGGGTCGGGCAACAAAAAGAAAATTGGGTTTTTCTAAATTTTCTAATTAAAAAAATGTTGCTCGGGATTGGAAATGTGCCCGGTTGGCGATAGGCTTGCCACCTATCACATTGCGGGACTTTGTGTCTTCCGCTAGTCGTGGGTGCCCTGGTTGTGCCTCTGCCTACCTCTTCGGGGATATGGGCGTGAAGATACTTTTTTATATATAATATTGGAAGGCAAACAAGCTGACGAACTTCCTGATGGTGTTAAAGGTGGTAAAGGTGCGTTGCCAACCTGAGGCCGAGATGTTAGACCTCGAGCAAAAGTAAGTTTACCGGCTACCTTACCCTTCGAACTGGAACACGTCAACGGCAAGCACTGACGTTATGGCAGCAGGAATAGGCAAGGCGCTGGCACCAATCCGGGCGAGTTGCTGCGAAACTCTATCACCTAGTAGGATGTCACTAAGTTAGTGACGGTAAGCCTATGCTCGCCTTTTACGATCTACCTGGCACTAAGGCAGATGGTCTATTCTGCGAAAAAGCCGGGACCAAGACGAGGATTTTTTTTTCTTTTTCACTCATTTATTCAATTTTGTTTATACACAATTCTTTTTTTTTGTAAGAGATCATCGAACAAGGACACGTCTCTCCTCATGGTAAGACACAACAGTGACGTATAGACACCTTAAGTGTTAGACGCTGCCTACCGGCTACCCTACCCTCCGGATTGGAAAGTGACAAAGTCATTATAGTGGCAAAAATAGGTAAAACAATGCATCCCTACCAGAGAAAATTACTCCATAGAACTTCACTATCAGTAGTCTTGCTGTCAAAAAACTGTCGATACTAATAAACTAGAAGATATAGACCTACCAGTTTGTGGTAGAGAACTGTGAAGTAACTTGATAGGGTAGGAATGAACCGCCTGGCTTGATTCTGTCACCATAATTACAGCGTCATGTTTCGGTCCGGAGAGTGGAATACCTGGTAGAATTACCACGGCTACTGGATAGTGACTTACGTATATTACTACGGTGTCTATCATACAATCAAAAACCAGTGATTGTTCCTTGTCCTATCCCATAGGCTTTCAGTGTTCACTACTGGGTCTTAGATGCGAGTCAAAACAATAAGCATTTGATTCTCTCTACCGACCACGTACTTGATTCAGCGTAATGACAAGTCTATAAGACAAAAAGCATATACATGAATGTGCTAATATTATACGTTACACATGGCTCATATCTATTATTAGAAGTTTATCATAATCGTCATTTTAGTCTTCTTGCGGACATTCAACTTCTTAAAAATTATCATCTTTTAAACCTATTTGAGAATATATTTTGAACATAATTTTATGTAATGTGGCTGGCAACCATTTTAGCAATCACAGAAGCTATATTATTTCAAACCTGTGCTACAAGTTGACATTTTCTTATATTTATTACACAGGTGTATCTATACATATAATAAATCTGTAAAGGGTCAATTCTGTACATTGAAAATATTGAAAAAAATGTTTGTCTGTCTGTATGTTCAGACATCACGTGAAAACTAACGGTTCGATTTCGATGAAACTTGGTATAATTATATCTTATTATCCTGGGCATAAAATGGGATACTTTTTATCCTGGAAAAATACGTAGAAAAAAATAAATCTTAATTTTTCAGTTCTATCACGCGAAGACCCACATCCTCGCGGACGCAGTCGCGGGCGGAGGCTAGTACATATTTGTTTATTAAAAACAGTATGGGTAGATCTATACTAACAAAATAAATGTGAAAGTCTATCTCCTATGTACTTTAACGGATAAACAGCTTAACCGACTTTTTTTTAAATTAGGCAAATTATGTTCACGCCCGTAACCCTGAAGGGGTAGGTAGAGACAACCTGGGCACCCACGACTAGCCGAAGATACTAACTCCCACAATGTGATAGGTAGGCCAATCTCCAACCGGGCATATATCCAATCCCGGTCAACGAATTTTTTATTATAAAATTGATAATACACGTTTTCTAATTTCATATGTTGCCCGAACGGGGGATCGAACTCGGGACCTCAAGAAGTCAAGTCTGACGCCGGACCGTTGGACTACAGAGGCCACAAAAAACTGGGTTTTCAAAAGTTAAACGCAATATCCTTACAAATACTTCTCGAGTTATGAAATTTATTGCATTTTATTTTGAGAAAGATTAAAGGTTAATTAAAGCGGCAGCGTACAGTGAACTTTCGTAAAAGTTATTTTAAAATACTTTGCAACTTGAACTTTATTCTACCATTTTTTTGGTATTTGGTCCAAAATTACAGTTAGCTATGTTTGTAATTTAGTTTCGATTTAGAAATTTCTATCTGTGGGAGTAAGATCTATGAATGTAGAGTTTTATAGGTAATTTTACAAAATAAATTATAAAATGTTGATTTTTAACGTTTAAAAAAGAACAAACTGTTTTAATTTAATATTGCAATCGTAATTCATGTTATATATAAACATATTGTTAAAAATCATTAAAAATTTGACTACAATCAAGTTTATTTAAAACTTTAGCTCAGATATTGTATACTCCTCAGAAATTTATTTTATTGTAGCATTTAACATAAGCCGTGTTGTGTATTATATAGACGTAGCAATTAGTATAGTCATATCTCTTACTTCGTACAAACCCCTAGGTTTAATAAAAAGAAAAACTTTTCCATCAGGACTAAATAATGTTATATTCAATCCCGAAATTAAGTTTTAGTCTGCCTCCATCAGTACGATCTGACTGCAACATTCAATTGCGATAGGTTTTGCTATCAGATTTACCATAGTCTTAGTGAATTACTTTTAAATAATGTTTAACAAAATGTATGCATGTCAGTCACCGCTTTATACCCTAGGTTATCCGTCAGTCAATTCAAAAATCGCAACTGTGATCCAGCAGTACGAAATCGGACTTGACTTCTTAAGGTCCAGGGTCGGGCAGCAAAAAAAATAGATTAAATGCGTGATTAGTAACAAAAATGTCGTTGAACGGGATCTATCATACCATGGTGTCTTTGGCAAGTCATGGGTGCCCTGGTTGTGCCTCTGTCTACCCTTTCGAGGATATGGGAGTGCAGATAGTTTTCAATTCAAAAACTACGGTAAAACTGATTAAAACCTTTCGTGTAATGACACCCTAAATGCAAAAAATATCTACCTGCATTATAATTAAACTTGGGCTAAAGTAATCCAAGGTTCAACCTGGTATTACAGTCTCTATCATATTGTAATAAAGACTTTACTTTTACTTAAGTCTACATTTATTAAAAGGAAGGTCGGGCATAAACAAAAAGGCGAGTGAAAGTTAATATAGAATGATAAAATAATGTGTCGTCTGATTCATCAAAAAGACATCTATAAATAAATTCTTTTTCGCACTAAGTATGTGTATGCAAATCAAACATAATATTATGCTGTCCAAGTTCAAGGACATTATTTGACCTTAAGTTGCGCATGTTTTTGTTGAATTATTGGAACACTAGGTAATGCTGTTTTGTATGATACCTACATATTTTTGCATAACTAAATTTTTATTTTTTAACCGTTTTTAAGAATGAGATTATCGATTTGACTGTAATTTTCTTATGTGATAGTTCGACAAATAGCAAACAGGTTTTATGGGTTCTTTTTTTGATTGGTAGGTTATGAAACCGAGGTGGTCCTTTATAAGTTTTATCAAGATATGACTGGTGGTTTATGACTTATACTTAACCCTATTAATCTTATAAAACCGAAAGTCTGTATGTTTGTTTGTTACTTCTTCATGTAAAAACTGCTTAACGGATATTCATGAAATTAGGAAACACACATAGAGGGTAACTTGGATTAACACATATGACAGTTTTAATCCCGAAAAAATGTTTCTGTAGGAACGCGCAGGCCACGCCGCGGGCAACAGCTTGTATTATTTATAGATGTTTTTAGCACCTTGAAAGGTGTGTAACAAAATTCGTGCACTATTAAGTATAACTCAAAAATCTGTGGTCGGATCACGATAAAATTTAGGTATATGTGGCCATTTCGGTATAATGAACTGCCTTACTGCATTCAAATTATTCTCTGCTAAAGTATTTTGTGGTTCAAATCTAAGAGTGTGAGTTAAAACTATCTGTTCCGAAACCTTATTAGATTCTCTATATTAATAACAAATAATGTGCTGTCATTTGTCCCTGCCCCTGAATTTGGAAAATAAAAGTCCTGAGTTTGATTACCGGATCGGACAATAAAAGAAAACGTGTTTTTTTCAATATTCTAATAAAAAATGTTACTCGGGATTGGCTTTGTGCTCGGTTGGCGATAGGCTTGCCACCTATCACATTGCGGGACTTAAGTGTCTCCGACTAGTCGTGGGTGCCCTGGCTATGCCTCTGCCTACCGCTTCGGGAATATGGGGCTTTTTGAACCACCTGTTTCTAGCTGTTTATTTGGAACCAAAAATATTGGTTAGTATCATAATTCACATTTATTTAAATCAAATTTTAAATTTAATGTCCTGCTATAGATAATAAGAATTTGTATATTTAAAAAATAGCACACTTTTGTCAGTAATTTACATACACATAAAACATTAACATAAACTTTATCTCTGTTTAACTGTACACAAAACTGTTAATTAGTGAATAATTAAAATAAATTAAATGAAATTTGAATAAATTAGCTTCTAGTTTAAAAAGAACAGCGTTAGAATTATGTTGAAACTTCAAATTCTTTAACAATACATTTGTTTTTTGTGAAGGTATATTTCTGTTTGTTTTTTATGTTAGATCATGCACAATGTTTTAGTTAGGGTAGGTACTTTTTTATAATTCCTTTTTTTATTAAATAGGGTGTACACGCTAATGTTACTGGTCTCTTGAAAATTAAAGATTGCTCGTAAGTGACGATCACAGGTTAAAATATAGGTCTGTACCAACAAGTCCACTGGCGGCAGAATACTTTGCAGCAACTTGCCCTTACCTATTCGAGCTACCATAATGACTCTCTTATTCCGTTCTGGGTACCCTTCCCGGGTAGGCGTTGGATTTGCACATTAGGCCTTCCATACCGTCCCCATGACAGTGATTCACCTGTAACATTTGTGGTGTCTTTCGGCCGCCGTTGTCTCTTACCACCCGGAGAGCCACATGCTAATTTGCTGACGTCTAACATAAAAAATATTGAAATGAAAATTTTAATTTCATGAGTATAAAAATAGGGGAAGATTTTTCGTTTTACTCCTGAGTTGTGTGTTACACTTATGACAGGTGCACACACATGTATCAGTAAAAGGACTTAAAGACGTTCCAGATAGTTATGAACACTGGTTGTAAACATAGGTTTGCAGTATCTTCACGCCCGTATCCCCGAAGAGGTAGGCAGTGGCACAACCAGGACACCCACGACTAGCCGAAGATACAAGTCCCATAATGGGATAGGTGGCAAGCCTATCGCCAACCGGGCGCGTTTTTATTCCCGACCATCATTTTTTTTTAATTAGAAAATTGGAAAAATCCAATTTTCTTTTTGTTGGCCGACCCGGGATTCGAACCCGAGTCAAGTCCAACACCCGGACCGCTCGACCACAGAGGTGACATAGTTTTGCATCATATTTTAATTTGGAACCCCTATTAAAATATGAATACATAAATTTCAATTCTTGTTGTAGCAAAATTAACACATTATAATCATCTATAACAATATATAATGGTAAATCATTTATTGGAAGAGAGAAACTCAAAACCAATAAATAATATACCATCTTTTTATCCTCAGAAAAGTTCTTAAGCTGATTGTGGTACGTGATACGTGTGAACCAAGCCTTAGAATAAAATTTACTTATAGACTTTATTTTTGTTTAAACAGTCAACCAGTTTTAATTTTAACACTGCCAAGACTAATATATTTTATAAACCAGTCATCGCTTAATTTAAAACTAAATTGTTTGTGAATATTTATAATTTAAAATTACAACAATATTTTGGTGTCATTCACCGATATTATTGTAATCGTGTATTTAAAATCGTGGTAAAATTAATCATCTGCATTTGTTACAGAAGTAAGGAGAAATTTGGTATTGAAATGATAATATAGATCTCTCCGAATACCAACTCCCTCCATATTCGCATTGTATATATATCCTTTGTCATCCTCCCCTCTAAGTTTCTTGAGCGAACCAATGGATCAATATTTATAATATATATACATATTTTAAATAAGAAAAAAAAGTCAAACCCGCTGAGTTTCTTGCCGGATCTTCTCGGTGTGAAGCCGCGTTCCGATCCGGTGGTAGATTTATTATTTTTAAGACGCGTTACAAGTGCCTTTTGTAGGTTAACATGAAATAAAGATAATTTTTAATTTGAATTTGTATATTAAATAGTTAGCGGAAAATACTTAAGTTTTCCGTTCGCTCTTTTGCATTTTCATACCACTGATCACACCATACTTTCCTTTAAACCATACGTTCGTGAAGAGGGAGTGATATATCAGAAGTATCTAATGAACACAAGAGTCTAGAGGGGACTGAATCAAAGTGCAGGCCACTGTTTAGCTACTGGCCAATGTAGGAACTGTTTAAGAAGTGGAGCTATTGGCGACTGTATATTTATTTTGGGCGGGTATCAAGAGTGTGTAATGAAGTTCCAAAATCCAAGTGTTTTACTTTAGAAAAAGTAATACAATATAAGTTTGATTAAAAATTCAACTCATAAAAACAAAAGTGAACCAGTTGACTCCCAAAAGTCCCTTATCGTGTCAACTTGTCTTCATAATATTTATTATTTATTACATGATACGCATATTTTGTTATTTTATTACGTTCTAAATAATATTTATAACTCAAAATTAAACCCAGAATTTATATACGATGCTATATATCATCCTCTCTTGTCATATTCTTTTTGGAGATAAAATCAGCTAAAGCCGGAGCTAATGTGTTGAGATATGAAGCCATTTTCATACGTAATACTGATGAACTAACGATCAAAGAAATATTTTTACGAAATTGGAAGA
>NJDD01000807.1:13174-81363 GCA_002245505.1 Calephelis nemesis
CGATAATAACTAACATAATAAAAAAAGAATTAGCCAAATCGGTCCAGTCGTTCGAAAGCTACGGGTTTACCAAGAACATTTAGCGATTCATTTTTATATTCTAGTATAGATGTAGGTACAACCGTCCAGTAACGTGTAATATTTGCAGAACACAAACTGTTACCTTGTAATAAACATAAAAATAGTTTGATGGTCAATGCCATTGAAATAAAACGTACAATTTACTGTTGTATTCTTTATGATGATGCAAATCATTTGCAGCATCGCAAAGATGATGATGATGAAAGATTAAATGGTGCTTATCATTATTTTGATCAATGTTTGTGCTATATATCTTGCTGAAACATTAATCAAAGTAATGATCTGTAGGAAAATAATAAGAAGTAGATTATATAAAATGCTAAAGAAATGGGAAAACCTGTGAATAGCAAGTATTGTAATAGAGTATAGAGTTTAAAGAGTAATAGTAATAGCAAACTAAAATTCATGTTATCTCAGCTTACAGCATTTTCAATAACCTATCTGTAGAGATAGAGCTATTTAAAATCGGTTATCCGTTAAAATTAGATTAAATTCATGTACTTGATTTCATAACAAAAACTTTGGACTTAAGGCCCCATACTCAGTCAGCCAGAAGAGCCAATCACCGCGCTCCCCCGTTCCATGATTATTATGAACAAGGGCGCTCTAAAGTAAACGTCTTAAGCGACAAATCTCTATTTTTGACACTATAAAAGTAATTTGAAAAAAAGGATAAAAACTGGAACACTTATCTTTTAGGTATAGTACTTATCTATGTTTATGTTAAAAAAAAATCTGGTGTCGATATTTTAACAATTGAAGTAGACAGAAAGCAAAAGCTTTCCAAAAAGGGTTAACTTTTTGATTTTTTTCTATCGAGCAAAGTGAAATGAATCGTGTTTTGGAAACACTAGTCTAGTAAAGCATATTCATGTTAATCATGTGTATTTTTGTTTGCAAGATCCATGATTGCTTTGTATGAAAAAAAACAGTAAACTGCTGACGTATTTTAGCGTATATGGCCCCTTAAGTCAAAAGATTTCTGAATTGTAATGTTTGAAATTCTGGTCTTTCGTTCTTTTCTCTTGCAAACCGGTGTGCATAGCCCAGTGAAGTTGTAAAAACTGCGAGGTTAGCAACATATTAGCCATTTCGAAAAACTAGTCCGGTGTTCGACTGCATGGGATCTGAGCGATTCGATGCGCGGGTCGGGCAAAAAATGTGTCTTTTCAATTTTCTAATAAAACTTCGTTGCTGGGATTATATTTATGTCCGGTTAGCGGTAGGTTTACTACTTGTCACTTTTTGAGACTTAGTATCTTCGGCTAGTCTTGGGTGCAATTGTTGTAAGCTCTGCATACAAGTTTGGAGATAGGGGCGTTAAGATACACGTTCTAACGTGAACCTAAAATAGTTTAGGCAAAGCCAATTTCAATTTACAGACTTTTACCATCTCTTCTTAGTTCATAGACTAACTGTCACACTTATAGAGAGATTAAAAAAAAACTTTTGACAGAATTGTTAATGTTATAAAGTAATACAGACACGTGAGAGGTGATAGTTATAACCTCGAAATTAGATTTGTATTTTATTGTTCATTGTCACCTACAGTAGTGACTGGAAAAAACTAGAAAGCCTTATTATCCTACAACGACAAGTCGAAATTCAATTGAATGTTATCTAGATACTATACGATAAAAAAACCGATTGAAAACGGAAAACATGAGACTTAAATTTAAAACCAGATTAGTTTATTTCACCATTTCATCCGGTTTCGAATATCTTTCAAATGTAGAAGAACACTTAGGGCTGATTTCCCAGAACATATTAAAAACCGAGTTTAGTAAAATTAAGTACAATATAAAAGAGTTCAATTATCGGTTGAAATCACATTAATAAGCTAATACAAGTATTCCCATACTTATAAATGTTACTAGATCGACAGCACCAAGAAATAAAAAAGATCTAACTGAAAAATAGTGTAAAACTCGGTTTTATTGAGAAAATGTAGGAAAACAAATAGTATAATTGCTACTAACATTATAAAGTGTAATGATTAGAGACAGAGTTGTTAGGGAATGCGATTTTTAGAATGCAAATGTAAAGAAAAACCTTTTCGGAGTTCCAACTTCGCAGTTAAAAATTTGGTGAACTTTTGTCTACCCGTCTGTAGAGATGTATAAACTAATTTGACCGCACTAATTGATCCTTTTTCCTTTGATCCGTTTTAATAAATAGAGCTAACTTTTGACAGGAGTTCGGCGCCATCGAAAGAAAAGATGTTCGCAACTTTTTGGAAATTTTGAATATATTGAGTAAAATTCAACAATTTCGGTGGCGTTTTGTACAATTTTATTAAGTTGAAGTGCAAAACTGAAGTATTTATAACGAAAATAGTGTATGTTCTCGTTGGTGCTAAATCTCACTAAATAAGTTTGAGTAAGAAGACCATGGCTTTACGTCAGAGCCTGTAATGGCTTCTGATTTTGAATTATTTAAGCTCCATTTTGTTAAATCGGGTATTACTTGATGCAAACGGCAAAACAAAACTTGATTAGTGGCAGATGCTAAAACCCATGGCAGAAACCAAAAAAAGCTTATAAAACGTAAAGGAGAATAGACACTGTAGAATATCATAATACATTTCTTGTGTTCGCGTGTGTATCACTGAGCTCCTTCTAGACGACTGGAGCAATTTTGATGAAATGTTTTGTGAGTGTTCAAGGGGATTCGAGAATGGTTTAGATCTACAATTTGATCTACTCAAAAATGTTTTTTTAATTATTTTTTTATTTGTAAGTAGTCGTTGATTTTAGGTCGGTGGGTAGGATGTTTTACATTGGGTCCGGCAGACTGCGCTACTATCGGAGCATTAATGTCAAGCGATACGAAGTTTTTTGCTGGGTCAGCTAGTACTATTTATATTTACCAATGGTTATTGGCATAATACATTTTGAAGTCATTGGCCTTAATGGCTAGTATTTGACGTATGTATATGCGTAGTTGTACTTTTCAGGGTTGCTTGTTTAAAATATTTGATGTCATCACCATTATCATTATTTTAGACTTTCACTAGTAAATCAAGGTCCTTTAACCCCTGACGGAAAAATAGGAGTACAACAAGCTACGTTTAAGGAAAATTACAAGTTTTGTCTGTCAGTGTGTATGTGTGCGTTTGCGTGTTTGTGCTTGCATGTGTGTGTGCGTGAGTGTCTATCTACCTATCTATCCCGAAGTAAGATGATCTCGTTTCCGATTTTTTGACAGCTCAAAATAGTTAGGTTTTGTTGGTAGTTACAGAAAATATTCTACAGGGTATGTTTAATATTTTACTTAAGTATATGTAAGTATTTTTATTTAAAATTTTGTGTAACTTTTCCTTATTGTTTTAGATATTTGATATCTCATGTTCTGGAGTTCCAGATATTACAATCATTATGTAAGACAGGAAACCATACTGGTCCTTTACATGAGTGCTCTATTTATGGAAATAAGGAAGCGGGAGAACGGCTCAGGTATGTGAATCTTACTGATGTAATTAGTACTACACATTATAAAAATAATTACGTTAAAAAAACCGACTTCAAAACTAAAAAGTAATAATAGCACATGTTAATAATAGCTACTATATATTTAACTAGCTGTTCCGGCGAACTTTGTTTCGTTCGTTCAGTTTGTATGGAATATATTAAAATGTCGTTTTTCTTAGTTCCCTCACTGTTGTAAGGGATAAAAGGTACATCATGTCCTTCTCCCGGTTCTAAGCTACCTCTCCATCAATTTGCAGCCTAATCGGTTTAACTATCACGACTGATAGTTAAACCGATTAGGCTATATTTTATACTTTTTTTTGTTTTTATTGGTTTTAAGGTGTATTCTGCTATTCGGAGCGAAAACAAATCCAACGAATCTAAAACCATGAAAATTGGTCCAGCAGTTCTCGAGTTATAAGTGTTGTAACAAAACCGACTGTATTTTATATACATATATGTTAAATCTTTATATTTTTTTACTTTTGAAGTCGGTTGTTTTTAACGTAGTTATTTTATTTAATTTTTTTTTGTTTACTGCTGATATAATTTAGTTTAATAATCTCTTATTTAATTTATATCAAGGCATAAGGCTATACATAATGTAACCTTACTATATATAAAGATATCATGTTGCAGAATACCGATGTGTTTGTAATTTTGTCACTAAGTCACTTAAGTAGATAAAAAAAGAAAGAAATCATTTTTTCTTTTTTTTAAAAAAATATCTTATAAAATAAAAACTAATAAGTAAGTTAAAAACTACCTGAACCAAATTTCTACGAGAACAATTCAAAACTATTCCGCCTCATACAAAAAAAGAATTACGTAAATCGGTTCAGAAACCTCGGAGAAATCGGTGTACATAGGTACATAAAAAATATACCGGCCGAATTGAGAACCTCCTCCTTTTTTTTAATGTTGGTTAAAACCAAAGATCTTAGGATTAAAACAAATGTTTTACATGTCTAATGTTACCACCATTAATATTGTTGAAGGTGAATGGTAAGTCGTGCTGTGGGATCTTTTAGCAGCAAACCTAATTGTATATATTATTATCAAATGTTATTGTTATGCAATAATACAAATATTTTAATTTGTATATAAAACATTGTATTTTTATGATAAAACGAATATTTTATATCTCATATGATGTATATTAAATTTTTAAATTCTTTTTTCAAAACTCATAAAATCTATTGTGTTAAATACATAATATGCTAAATCTGTAGGTACATAAAATGTTTTTAAAAACATTTAAAAAAGAAACAATGATTGGTACGCATTATGAAATTTCATTTAAAAAAATGTATTGTAGTTGGGTAATATTTTCGTTTGTTTGTCTGTTTAACTGTTCACTGTTTTCGCAAAAACTACTTAATGGTATATTTTAATAACCCTAGTAATAAACCTCGCACGAAACAAGAAAAAGAAAAATTAAATCAATTAAAATTTTCGTCTGGTTGGCTGTTCACTTTTCACTGCGGAACGAATTATCAGCGAATTTTGTGTGAATTTACTGGCTGCTGCCCTGGCCAATATTTAAGATAATTTTTATTTGGGGAAATCTTTTGTTCTCATCACTAATCGTGAAAAGTTATTTCAATATGTGTACGATTTCGTGGGCAAAAACTGAAATGTCTAAAAGTTGACATTACTTATTTTTAACATTAGAGTCCTTACCATGAGTTTACGGCTTTTAAAGTTTACTATACTCGCTATCGTCTCTGTAAATTATTTGTATGGAAACTTTGAACAGCGCCTCTATTGGTAGCTAACGGCCAATATTAATTATCAATCCTACTCCTAAAGTTGCTATCTAAGATTGATATTGTGATCCATTTTTATGTTATCGTTTGCCAATAACATATCTGTGGGCAAGATAAATATGGAAATTAGCTATCTAGATTGCTTGAAATCCATCTTTAGAGATACATTTTTAACATTAGTCTTAAAAGAAACACATTTTTAGATCAAACGTGTCATAAATTTCGACACGTAACTTACCGAACGTAATCTATACCAACTCATGGTAAGGGCTATATTTCAATGTTTCAACTGCAAGGCTGACACGGCAGCTAGTGTGTGGTGGTTCCGTACCTAACTTTTTTTTTCGAATTGGCTAATACGAGTATGTTGCTAGCCACGAGGTTTTTACAACTTCACCGGGCTATATCGTACCTGACATTGGCTAAATAAGTCGTAAAAAACGATTGAAAGCCATATTAATAAAAGCAGAAGAGTGCATCTATAGCCTGTTTTTTAATCTCAGAGACTAAATTGACATTAGCAATGTCGTAAGTTTTTTGCAATTCATAAATAGTGTGGTACCATTATCGAAAAATGTTGACAAAATCTATTACCGATTTTTTAAAAGTTACTCTAGAAACTCGGAACATGTGTATTTAGAATGAATTGATACAATATTAATATGCTTCATAATCGGTTAATAAATGAGACAATTTGTATTGTTTTGAAACAAAAACTTGCGCTTGAAATTAACATTACAATTTGTATGAAAAAATAACAACCTGAAACAATGAACCTTCTCCTGTTCTGACAATAACCAAAAAAGCAAAAAAAAATAGCATAATTGGTTCATTCGTCTTTTATATATACATTTTGCATTTGATTTTTAACACGTATAGGCTATACAGTCCTTCCATCGCAGTGGAGTTACTTGAAGAAGTCCTTCTCCAAAAAACTTGTAATTCCTTAAATTTTAAAGTCTCATTTTTTGCTTTAAAAACTACAAACTTTTTACAGCGAACAATTATAACGAGGCTCTGGGGAGCCAATATAATTGTTCAAACATAGTAAGAGACAACCGAACCGTATAGAAATCATACATCTTGTAGGTGCGTCAGTATGAGGCTAATTGTGCAAGTCTATCGGCAGTCCTACCCTTCGGACTGAAACATGACCTCTCTATAGCGAATAGGTATGACTGGGGATCCCTATCAAGACAAGTTACTGTACAGCACTCCTGTTACCACTGGTAGTACAGTTACTGTACCACCAGTGGTATTGTTGGTAATGACCCGTTTCGCCTTTGCTCACCTCTGACGAGACGAGCTGTCATGGAAGAATATAGACATATTTGCTAACTCGTATTCCTGTGTATTAGTATTCTCGCTTTTTTGCGTATTTGCCTCGATTTCCAATCGATTACATCGGCAGACCTAGACTTGGTGGCAACGGGACTACCTCGAACAAAGTAACAAACAAAATAAAAATAAATAACTTTTTCGATGTTATTTAAAAATGGATAAAAAATTTAGCGTTGAAGTATCAAAGAAGTTTAGGTTTTTTATGCTTCGAAAATCGACATTAATTAACGTTTTGAAAAAATCGGTATCTAGGACAGCACTACAATAAAAACACAGGTATCATTATTTGTAAAATTGACATTAGCATCTGTCAATTCAGTCTCTGAGATTAGAAAACAGGCTATAGTAATTTCCGCTTTAATTCTTTTTTGTATAAGTTGAAGGAGAATGGCTGACTCAACGGGTTTTAGCATAACACGTACTTAACCTTTGGTCCAAAAGCACATTTTAAACATTTGACGTTGGTTATCTTTGTTTTGAATTATCTGTAAATGATTTTGCCCATAGCACAGAGGTTTCCTACAAACATGATAAAAAACAATAAGTGATTTCCTCAAACCCGGACTTCAAAGTACTGAGTTTTGCATATCATTAATTACGAGAACGTTTAAAAAACTAAGATAATTACAGTGTTAATTTTTTTATTAGTTGCGGTTTCAGCGTAATGTGAATTTTAAAGTTAGTTCCTATGAGTTAAAAAAAATGCACGTTTGAGTTATTTTAATATTGGTGTAATAGACACACTTTTTAAAGTAAGCTTTCGTCCGTTTTCACAAAACACTTATTTAACACTATTTATATTACATTCAGGCAACCAGTTTCACTTTTCGCAGCATCATTAGGGTTTTATAACCCAATATTATGTAAGATAATAGTTATAAAATAAGATAGTTTTAGTAAGTAACAATCAAATACTGAACGTTAAAGTACAACACTTAAATAATGGAATTCCACGAAGTGCCGACAATTAAAATTAAAATCTCTATTATCAAACGAAAGTTGTTGGTTTTGGCTCCATTCCTTTATCATTATTTATTTGATTGGAAGACAAACCTATAGCCTTTTTTTTCATGATTGTAACTTGTCAACACTTTCAATGCTAGATTTATCGATAATCCAGATACTTATATGTAAATTCAAATGTGTTTTTTTCAAAAAAAAACATGGCTTCATTTTTTCTTTCAAAATATGGTTTCATTTATTCTTTAAAATATTGTTTTGCTATAAATATTATATAATAATTAAGATATTCACTCTGCATTCCTAGATCAAGGGCAAACAGGATTCAAAAGTCAGCAATTTTACCCTCTGACGACTTTGTTGAAAGGTTTTGTCTTTGGATTTGAATTAAATCTTTGGACTTGGATTGATAATATGAACCTAAACATTAAGAACCTATGATAGTGAATTATAATAATAATAAAATTGTTTTATTTGATTTGAATTTTAGCAAAGGCATGGCACTTGGCGCAAGTGAAGATTGGAGAACTGTGCTGAAAACTATCACTGATGAGACCGAGCTATCTACAGAGGGAATCCTTAATTACTTCTCAGCTTTGCGTGATTTCCTTGTAGAAGAGACTGAAAAACTAGAAACTTACAGTGAAGAGGATATGGATAAAAGTATACCAATAATAGTTGGAAGCGTTGTAGTTGTTTTATCGTTATTAATGTTTTTGCTGTATTGCGTTAAGAAAAAAGATGCTTCCAACAAGCTGTTTTCAATTTGTGGTTTAAGTAAAAATGGTTCGTTAGATATTGTAACTACAGACATTTCTTTAGAAAAAACAAACGAAATCAGCATTATAAGTGATGAAAAAGCTTAACAAAATCTTTAGGTAACGAAACTGACTTACATGACATTGAAGAGGCAATAATTTAACAGCTTTTTGTTCCTATTCGTGACACAATAAGCAGATAGAAACACAATATGCTGTAACATAATGCTGTTTTTTATGATGATTACAAAAAGGATCACTTTAGAATTTATTAAAGAGTAGGTATTACTGTAATTTTTATTCGTGCTTAATCAATCAAAACTTAAGCTTCTAAGTGTATCTATTGTAAATTCAATTTAAAAATTCAATGTAAAAAAATAAAAAAAAATAAAAAAATATTAAGACCAAAGTGCATTGTATAGAAATAGTCTATAAATAAGGAAATACATGTAAGTTTAACATATAAGAGACACGATCACAATTGAATATCTATCAGACGTTATAGCGTTAGTCGTTACCAATTTTTAGAAATAGAAGAAAAACGAAATGTTATCTTGATTCAGCCAGCTGGGTCACAATACTTAGATTGTTTCAAAAGAAAAAATAATTCAATTCAAATTCAACAGGCTGTTTTCATGATTTTGTTATCTTTGTACGTAATTTTAAAATGTCGAATGTAAAAAATAGTTAAGTTTTTTTTGAAGTGTCGTACAACGCGAATCTAGAATGATTGCAATAACGATTATGTTTTTATTTTATATGACGTAATGGATAATTGTATTGCTTGAATAGCCTACTTTACTTTTATATTGAATAAAGTATTTGTATTTTGTAACGCCTTTGTATGGAAAAATAAAGTAGATACACGATTTTTATTAACGAAGATTATTTGAGAACTTTTTAAATGGCAATGATTCTAAGAATGTCAACCAAATGTCAAAATGGCAACTGTCAATTAAATAATAATTAATAAATAATTGAAATAAAATATTGTGGTTCGGTACCTGACATTGGCTAAATGAGACGTGAAAAACGATTAAAAGCCATATTTATAAAAGAAGAAGAAGAAAACGATTAAACCAAGGTTATGGCAGTTATTGTTTCGCAAGATTACCAAATTTAAAGAAAAACAACAAATACAATTTCAAGTATCACTTTTTTTGTAACTATTTGCTATTTTCTGAGTTGCCATACTGTGTATTTTGAATTTGCCACTCTTTTTAGTCTCTGCTTTCGTTCTTTCTACCTGAAGTAATGTGGCAAGAAATCATACTTAATACATTTTTTCTGCGCTGTGTTATTAATGTTATAGTAATCGTTCATTCATAAATACCTATTGACATCAAGAAATATTTGTATTATCTATGTTGGGTTTTTAGTGATGTAATAAAGGAAAGAATGTTATGTTATCCGCCAGTTGGAAATTATTTTTATGACCGAAAAGTTATTCATTGCTCTTGCTAACTAAGTTTGTTGGTTGCCATTTAACCCTAGAACTGAAACACGACATTAGAGAGCATGTGTGAATATGTGGCTTGAAACTAAAAAAAATAGGAAAATATTCTTCAGTTCGGTATGTTACAGTCTTGAATATTTACGTAAAACGTTTTGTATAATAAAAGATAGAATCCTTTTTTTTAATTTCCAATTTATTGAATAGGGTAATATTTAGTTACTTTCCATAGTCTTTTAATTGATGATTTATGTAAATATATTATAAATATTTACTAAGAAATGCAAATAAACATAACATATTTACAAAATTGTTAAACGATTTGAAAATTTTCTACTGTTGTGGAAACATTCTTTGTTCAAATCAGATGCGATATCGACCTCCTGAATTTCGAAATTTCGACCCGTTGAGGACTATTTGAACGTTACTGTGTTACATAACATCAGCAGTCGGCAACCTTTTGGCAAACAAGGGCCACAGGGCGGCAAATTAAACTAAAGGAGGGCGACACTTGTAACATTTACCCTAGAAGCCAACGTTTAATTGGTCAGGTACCATAGAAAAAATGAAAATGGGCAGAGAGAAGCGCGTTCTAAATCTGCACTATACGCCGTATATTATACAGTCAAGCGCGGAACGTTTATGAATTTATTTAGATATTTATAATTTATTTTCAAGACTTTTACGGGCCGCAAGTAAGATGTAGGCGGGGCGCATGCGGCCCGCGGACCGCGGGTTGCCAACCGCTGCATTACATAGTTGAACATTACATTCTTAAAATATAATTTAAAATAAGTTTTTTTTCTATAAACATTGAAAAATCTCGCCTATTACAACAGCCTGTACGAATCAACTGTGCACTCTGCTGGAATGCGACCCCTCTTCCGGAGTTTTGGTGCCACCGTGAATGAAGATGGTGAATTTCTTTTTTTTTGGTTAATTTAGGTGGGAATTAAATTAATTTTGTTCAGTGAAAGTGCATAAATGAAATAATCATGAAGAAATTAGTGTATCGTCTATTCCCTCGCTGCCGTCAAATCTCACTAGACGAGCTTGAGTAACGAAGTCACCGCTTTACTCAAGACCCTGACCTGACCTGACCTGACTTTGTACATAGTGACTAATGACTGTATAAGAATTAACTAACTTAACATTGGTAAAGTAAGTCGTGAAAAACGATCGAAAGCCATATTTATAAAAGAAGAAGAAAAACACCCCTTACGCTGCCCCGCGCGTTGCCGCAAGCGCTTAGCAGCGATAACGTCTTTGTTGCCGTTATCAAACCGATCAACATAAAAAAATATAAATGAATGATAGTGACGTCACAGTGCGAGGTGCACAGTTAGTTCGTAGGTGGTAGTTTTTAAATTATCTTGTTTCCTTGTTTACGCAGAAGAAGGGAAAGCTAGGTAATTACTGTCTATCTGTATATTAAAGTTGTATAGAATTATTTTTTTTCGAATTGGCTGACATGTTGCTAACCGCGAGGTTTTTACAACTTCACTGGGCTATGTTTCTTTTTTATCTTTATAAACTTAATGTTCATTCAATTATATTCTTTTGAAACTGATAGTACCATGTATGTATATCATGTGTATGTTTATGTATATATTTAATATTAATAATATTAATAAACTCTTTATTGTACAACTAAAACATGAAATTGTTACATATTACATTTATAAAAACATATTTTATACAAAAGGCGGTTTTATCGCTAACAAACGATAAAACCTACATTTTACATATTATTTTGTTATATATATTTATTATTATTTTTTAAGTATTTAATAGTCAACAAATCGTGTATCTACACTTGTCAACGTTTATGTAATGTTTCTGTTTTTTTTTCTTTTTTAAGGGTCAGCTGGTAGAAATCTCTGTTGCTGGAGATAAGCTCGTCCATTGTACTGTATTATCTTTATGTTCATGTTTGTAATAAACGTTTTGTGTACAATAAAGATCTTATTATTACCTTCTGTTAGTGTATATGTAAATCCGTACATACGAATGTGACGTGACAACTGTAACTTTAAATCAGAATTTATTGTTATATGTTCACAAAATTGATTAAATTTGATCTACTTACCTACAACAAAAAGTTTTTTTATTCGTTTTCCTAAGATACAACATATATTATATCCCAACTAAATAAAGTAACAATATATCTTCTGGGCTCGTCAATGTCATGATCCGGCGTGGCCAAAAGTTTACATACACAGATGGGGCTAACATTCTAGAACGACACCTTGATGTCAACGTACCATTACTATATTTCGTGTCTGGTGCCATGTACCATAACTTACGATCTGCTAGTTTGTCTTCTATGCAAAAGAGAGAACTCAAATAACATTTGACCTTTTTTAACCCCCAAACAAAGAGGGCTTTTAAAAGTTTCATATGTATGTGTCTGTCTGTGGCATCGTAGTTCTTTAGCTGACGATTGTCGATGCGTTTTTTTTTTGAAGGGTGACATGATCGAGATGGTTCTTAACTATAGTTTATGGAGATGTGTGCGTTCAAGGTCATCAGCTCATTGGTAGCTCATTTGTAAGCACCGGAATGGATATCGCACTACTGAACATTTATGAAACCTAACAGTTAAGCACCGACAAATGCAGGCACAACTATACTGGTCCGATGATGGAGGTCAAAGATAGGAGTAGTAGTCCTGGAATGGCAACTAGTAACCCCATCGAGTTTAAACCCGTTATATTTGTTTTTATTCTGTTCATATTTTCTGATGACGAGAACCTGATGAAAGAACTGGGAGATGGCTGGTGGATTTTAGTTTCAAAGTTACGGTATCATGTTTTGTAATCTTTAATCTAAAATAAATCACATAAAAAAGAGCGGTGTTATAAGTTAGATGGTTGTGAGTGTATGCCATCATTACTTTTAAAGGGATTGGCCCTTTGTAGGGGGTTCATTGTAAATTTTTAATTTTACACTATAGGCAAAGGAACAAGCAGGTTCCTTTGCCTAAGAAACCTGGCCTATAGATGCTATACTGGTGCATCGCTATCTTATTGCTGCAAGGAAAAACCTTTGAAGCCTATGACAACAAATGTGATCCTGGTGCGACGCCAACTGAGGCCGTGATGTTAGGCCTCGAGCAAAAGTAAGTTTATCGGCTACCTTACCCTCCGAACCGGAACACGTCATGACGTTATGGCGGCAGGAATAGGTAAGGCGGTGGTACCAATCCGGGCGAGTCGCTGCTAAACTCTACCACCTAGTCAGATGTCACGCTGTGTGAGCCTATGCTCGCCTTTTACGAGCTGCCTGGCAAGAAAGTCAGATGGTCTGTTCTACAGAGGAGTCCGGACCAACACGGGGATATATTTTCATGCCTTTGTACGCCACTAGGCCAGGAATAGTCGTTCTTTTGTAATGTAATATTTAAGACCTATGACTGTACCTACTTCTACAAATAAATGAATTGAATTCTACTACGGAACATTTCAAGGGTGAGTCCAGCTCGTATAAGCCATTTTGTTTTATTAAGGGCCTAGCCTTAACAATTCAAATTTTGTTATTTTAATTGTATATTTTTCTCTGTGGTTAATTGCTCAAATGTCGGAATAAAATGTATGTGGCCCTGGGTTCAATTCCCAAAGCGGGTAACAAACAGAAAATTACAAGTCCTCGTAATATTGTCTTTTAAATGCATACCATCGTTTAGGTGGTGAGAAATTTTTTACCATCAGTTAATCCGTCTGCTTGTTTGCCTTCCGATATCATAAAAATATATTTATGTTGATAGTGGGAATTAATATTTAGCTACATAACATCATTACCTATCAACCACATGGCCGAAGCAGCGGAGTACACCCTTTTCCATTCAGCAACAATTTATTTTAACTCTTCTCTTCCTCGGATCTCACTGTTGCGAATGCGATCAGTGAGCGTTACACCACGAATCTGCAGGGCTCTTATTATGACCCCATTTATTCTACTCATGCTTTTCACGACATACCCAACACTCACTTACATACAACAACGTTGGGATAAGTGCAGAATTAAACATTAGTTACATTATTAATTTACTACCTACAAACGTTTAAAAACGGCACGCTCGTAAGAAACAATCACATTGGTATGCAATTAAAAGAAATACTTAATATTATGTTAAAAGACATACTTAATATTATGTATGAGGACTCATTTGTAATAAGTATTAATACCTACAGCTATTCATAATAGCAGAGATTAGTATAATATTGTCTTTGATACTACTAAGTAATACACGTACACGTACACGTAATATTTTTTTTTTTATGTTATAGGAAGGCAAACAAGCAGGCGGATTTCCTGATGGTAAGAAATTCACGCCGCCTAGAGACACCAAAGATGTTAATGATGCGTTGCCAACCTGAGGTCAGTATGTTAGGCCTCGAGCAAAAGTAACCCTCCGGAACCGGAACACGTCATGACGTTATGGCGGCAGGAATAGGTAAGGCGGTGGTACCAATCCGGGCGAGTCGCTGCGAAACTCTACCACCTAGTCAGATGTCACGGTGTTAGCGACGATAAGCCTATGCTCGCTTTTTACGAGCTACCTGGCAAGAAAGGCAGATGGTCTATTCTGCAAAGGAGCCCGGACCAACACCAGGTTTATTTCGTATATTTGTTTGTGTGTGTCAAATGCATGGTAGCTTGGGTAATGTTTTATTTATTGATTTAATGTACTTTATAAGCATTATTTTTGAAAAAATTTAGCGTTCTGTACTTCTCCTATACATAAACTATAAGTGTGCCAAATTTTATGCTCCTACGTCCACGAAATTTTCGTTAAAAGGGGTCCAAAGATTTGGCATCACGTATTAATATATAGATAAAAGTTTTGCGTATTTTTTTTTATTTCATAATTATTTTTTTGGTTCACTAATATTAGAGACCTCAAAAAATCGTCTATATACCATTACAGCTAGTTGTAAATTTGTTGTATTTGCAATAAGAAGCAATTAAGGCTGGATTTCACCGTCGAATTTAAATACGATCAACGTTTACGTTTAAAAAACGTTTAGTCAATTGTCAAGAGTTTCAATCATGTCAATTTGATTGTCAAAGAAATTTTCGATAATATATTATTATAAAACTCTTTTACGTAGTAAGTAGATAATCTGGGGATGGGGATAAAAATATTGTTAATTTTAAAAGAGTACTTGCAAGAGATTATGCACGGGATCACAACTGATAAGTTGTGATCCTAAATTTAATTTTACTAAACTAGGTTTTCAATATGATCGGTGAAATCAGCCCTAAAACTGTCGTCTGCCTAAACTTTTGCTCAATATTTGTTAATAATTATAGGCTAGTAGATCGGATGTAAAACAAATTACATTATGTATGTATTATATCTGCAGTTACATAATAAGAGTTAATTATTAATTTAATTTTTTGTTGTAAAAAGTACACATGGGATAAAATTATACAAAAAGTGAATTGAGAGATTTGTTTCAAAACCCCCCATTATGATTAAATCATTAAAAGACTTAAAACGATATAGTTAAATTAACATGATTTGAATTCTTCAGTCTTGAGTCCTGAATAAGGCTAAGCGCGAGTAGGAGAGACTCTTGAAGTGTTGTGGTGGTGGCTTTGGTACTAATGAATATAGAACAAGTTACACAAATTGAATCTAACCCCAAAGTAAGCAAATTATATGTTTGTGTTATGTTACCCATTTAAACTATGTTTGCTTTTTACGATCTGCCAAAGAGAGGCAAATTGTCTGTTTGGAATCGACCGAACAAGCGCAAAAAAGGTAACTCTGTTGCTATGTGGATTCAGAAATTACGTCTATAATGACAACGGAAACATTTAAGGACGGTAAAGTACTTATTACCACAACTTTGATACTTTGGTAGGTAAATATTGAAACCAAACATAGGAAACCACTAAAAATCAAAACATCTGAGTCAGTTGTGCAAATCATAGGCTGTAAGTAGGTGTCACTCCTGGTGTTGCTCCTGCTGTAGGTAATTTATTTATTTACACTGTATATTTGTATTTACATACACTCCTGCTGTATTTACACCTGATGTTGGTCCGGGTCAGATCTAGTCATTATCATGGTTTGAATTTGGAGGGTATTGTAGCTGGTAACTTAACATGCTAGTCTTAGGTTGGCAACGCACTTAGCCCTTAGCCCTAGGTTGGAGAATACTCAGACAACGTGACGTGTATTTCTTACACCTTGTATATTTGCCTTCAAATGCCAGGACATCACGATAACGGCCAGCACTAAAAGCGATTTAGTGCTGGTATAAATACAGTCAAATTGTAAACATGGTCTGTCTTATGAATAAACAGACTTGACTTCTTGAAGTAGCGGGTTCTAACGCCGGGTAGGACAAAAAAATATGTGTATTTTCACTGTATTTGTATTGTATTTTCAATCTTTATATATATAATTCTTGTGTTCGTGTGTTTGTCACTGAACTCCTTCTAGACGACTGGACCGATATTGATGAAATTTTTTGTTTGTCTTCAAGGGAATTCGAGAATGGTTTAGATTCACAATTTGTTCTCCTGGAACATGTTTTTTTTTTTTTTAAATAATAAGTAGTTGTTGATTTTGGAAAGTTTCACATCGGATCCGACAGACTGCGCTACTGTCGAAGCATCAATGTCAAGCGATACGAAGTTTGCTGGGTCAGCTAGTATTCTAAAAAAAATAACGTTGCCCGGGATTGGTGTGCCTGGTTAGTGAAAGGCTTGCCATCTATCACATTGTGGGAATTAGTGTCTTTGGCAAGACTTGGATGTCCTGGTTAAATCTTCGTGGATATGGGCGTGAAATAATTTTTAAGACTAAACTAAGAGTAAAGTTATGTTTGATATTAAAGAATGTTTCACAGTGTAATACAGACTATAACATCAGGCTGAACATTTGAATACTTCAATTAATTTTATTAATAAGTCAGCGTGAGATCCAGGCAATATTACTATTGACCCAGTAAACATTATTCTGAGCCTTTAGTTGATTACGTTTGGTAAGTTACGTGTCGAAATCTATGATACTTGACAGTGCCGGATTAAGCCCATAGGGGGCCTTAGGCCATTTTGATTTTAGGGCCCTCCCTTTTCCAAAAAAATACTGTAAATTTGACAGTTATTTTCGCAATTTTAGAATTTCAAACACCTCTTAAATCATATCAAGGTTTTAAACACAACAAAACAGACGAGATCATTTTTTTCTTTCAAATCATATTTTTTCGATTCAACAATCAAATTCAAAAAATTCAAAATCAACAATGGTACCTAAATAACTCAGTATTTGAACAGTCTTGAAGTTAAACAAATCAAATATCTTAAGATCGTTCATTTATAAAAACAGAAAATAAGCTTCAACTATCAGTTACTATTATTAAATAATCTCTTTGGAAGATGGAAGCGAAATTTCTTTTCAAATTTTTTTTTGTGAAATTTCTATGTCAAATTTTTTTGGCCACCGATCGTTAAGAAAGAAAGAAAGAAAATTATTTATTTGCGGAATATGTGTGTAAATGAGATGTTACAAAAATATTTAAGTATATCAACATATTCTACCACATTTTGGTGTGCAAATATTTTAATATTGTTAAAAAAAATATTTAATTACATACGGTTTAACTTTTAAGCCAATTATTTATATTATAGCTAGTTTAATTATTTTAAAAATGAAAGTTATTTGCCGAAAATGTGTGTAAAGAACTTTAACAAAAGACATTTGTTAATACCAATATATTCTACAACATTATGGTGTGCAAATATCTTTAAAATTATACAGATTTATTATTATGATTTGTAGCATATTATGTTTCAATATTTGAAAAAAAATTAAAATATTATTAGGTTTAACCCTAACTACCATAAGCTACCACCGTTTGGCCACATGGCCTAGTTTGGCCTATTGGATAATCAAGAACTGATACATTTGGTCTAAAAATGTGTTTCTATTAGTAACCATTAGAGGTGCTGTTCAAAGTTTTTATACAAATAATTTACAAAGACGGTAGCGAGTATAGTAAGCTTGACAAGCCGTAAACTCATGGTAAGGGCTCTGTTATAACTGTAACAAGTTCGTTTGATACCTCTGAAATATTCTTCACTACCTGTTATCATACCTACCAAATATGTGATAACTTAAGCGCAGTAAAACAGCAAAAACTGACTCCAATATAACTGGACCGAGTTATGCCAAAATATACCAACCCACAATTTGACAAAAAATGAGTTATTGGATACCAAACTGATCAGAATCTGCTATATTACTACTCAGCAAAAACAACTCATCCTACATTAACATTTGACAAAAAAATATCTATTAACCAAGCCACATACAAAGACTAAACAAACACTACTAAAACGTCTAAACGATTCTGCTATAATGATCCAAAAACATGTGGTTAATGAAAGAATGAATAAAAAAATGTCAATAGTATATAAAAAAATAATTACATGAAAATGTCAATAATAATAGTATTTAAGACATATACTGATAATAATAATAAATTAATTAAGTTAGTAGAACTACATGTTATTACAAATCTAACTTTAGGCATCGTTTTCTGAAAGTCAACTTAATGCAGTTGGTACATTTTTGCATAACTCGGTCCAAATGTCAATCCGCGATTTACTAATTCGTATTACGAAAGCTAGCTCATGATTTCGAGTAACAAAGTCATGTCACGATGTTGAGGACTTACTCAAAAATTAAGCGATATTAAGAGTAACTCAAATACCCCTAGTTATCACTAGTTAAAATTATACAGAATCACCTTAGAATCATCTACCATGTCAAAAAAAGCCATCAAAATCTGTTTAATAATGGCTGAGTTACAGCTGCGTAACAAACACACTTACAATAAAAATGTGTAAGTGTGTGTGTGTGTATTTGTATGTATATATATTAGTGTACACACGTAAGAAGTGAAACTGCTTAATGACATATTTTTGTAGAGCGTTTATTACTTAAAAAATCATAAAAAATGTTTTGTACTAAAAAAAACTTTATATTGCACGTTGCGTTCTTCAAGATACCTTACAGCTCGGTAAAGTATCTTGGTACTTCGGTAGAGAAAATAAAAAATAACCACGAAGAACACAGTATGAAAGCCAGCGATAGCATACAGAGTTTTTTTTGGGAGCGTTACAAAAAAACATAACGTGTAACAAAGAATGTGACCGGAAGTTTTATCCAAAAACGTGGAGTCAAATTGATAACCTCCACCTTTTTGTTATAGAAAAAAATATTGCATCGTCTAGTCGTTTTGAAGATGTACGACCACAAATGGTTACACGAGATTTTAAAGACGGATTTGTGTACTTCCATCTGTTCATAGCCTTATTTGTATAGTTACAGCCTTTGAGTGTTTAAGTTTGTTTAATACTCAAAGGTTATAGCCGATGCGAACTGCAATCACCCACCATCTACGTTTAGACTTTAACGCACGCGGAACCGGCGAATGTTTTACAAATTTAATTTCTCGTGAACTTGAACTAAGATATTAATTAAAAAAACGTGCTGTGATTATGTTTGTTTGTGAATAATCAAAGTTTTGGTAAGTGAACATGTTAATTCTTTTAATATTTCTCGAAAAATTCAATGGGAAAATATCTAACAAAGAAAATAAACAATAAAATTTTATTATGTAACGTTTAATAATTAAATTTTTATCAACGAATTTCAACTTTAAACATTTTTTGTGACATTGATTTTTGGTTTTTATTTATGTTCTAAATTTGAATTTAAATAACGGTTCAGTGAGATAATAATAAATGTTATTTGAGTGTATTTTGCAAGTTAAAAATAAAATTTATTAAAATAGAAAAAATATAAAAAGAAGTGAAGATATTTAATTATGAATAAGTTATTACCTTTGTAATTCATTTCACTAACGTATTTTGCGGTATTGTAGTATGCAAATCTTGTGATATTTAGACATTTTATTCATCTAGGTACATGTAATACAAACCGCATAATATGCAAGTAAAAAATTTTTTTAAATTAAAGATTTAAAAAATCTATACTGTTTTCAAAATGTCAGAATAAGAAACAGCTCTACAAACTCTTTGTAAGATGTCTTTAATTATATTTTATATTTAATTAAATTAAGAAACAATATTTTGCAAATTATTATTTTCGTTAAAAATGATTTAAACTGTCCAAAGAAGTTTTAAATTATAATTTGTTTATTTAAAACCATGCAAAACAAAATACTTTCCGAATTTAAGTAATTTTAAAGCCGAAGAAAAAAACTACGAAATTATTGCAATCATACATGTAGACTGTTTGATTGTATCATCTCTGTGGTCTAGCGGTCCAAGTGTTGACTTGACTTCAGGGGGTCCCGGATACGAATCCCGGACGGGCAACAGACAGAGAATGTGGTATTTCCAATTTTTAATAAAAAAAATGTTGCTCGGGATTGGATATGTGCCCGGTTGCCGATAGCCTTGCCACCTATCACATTGTGGGAGTTAGTGCCTTTGGCTATTCGAGGTACTCTGGTTGTGCCTCCGCCTACCCCTTTGGGGATAGGGGCGTGAAGATACTTGCTTACCTTTTTAGATTGTTTTTTTTAGTTTACAAATAATGATTTACCTAATAGATTAAAACAACACGTAAAACAAAAATAATATCAAACGTAAGTGCTACTTTTTATCTCAGATTGTAAATAAAAGAGATAAACAATTTAATAACCGTGAGATTTGAAGGTGTTTAAATTATATTAAAACTAGCTGTTGCCCGAGGCGTTGTCCGCGTGGTTAATGGTATCACAGGAACATGTTTTTGGTATAATTACTATCCTATGTGTTAATCCGAGTTACCCTCTATGTGTGTGCTAAATTTCATTAAAATCGGTTCAGCAGTTTTGTATAAATAGTAACAAACAAAAAAACTTTCGCATTTTTATATATTGTCATATATTTTTAATATTTTTTTAGTAGGATTAATTACCGCATCTAAATATTGTATAACATTAACTATTTCGGCTTCGCTTGATTATTAAAAGTATTCTGTGTTTTACGCAGGAATCCGTTAATTTATCGGGATAATAATTATCTCTTCTGAACTAAAAATGGATGTTTTGAAATTGTAGTAAAATCTGTTCAGTAGTTTTAAATTTTAGCTTGAACATACCTCATAACTCTCGTAATTTCGTTTGTTTTAGTGATTTTGTTAGAATAAGTAAGTAATATGTACAAAGTGAAAATCCTTGTCTAATGATTTGAAAATGTATCTCAAATTATTTATTTTTAACCCCTGATAAAAAAAAGACCAGTGTTGTAAGTTTGACGTATCTGTGTGTGCTAGTGTGTGTGTGCTTATGTGTGTATGTTTGTGACATCATAACTTTTGAACGGATTTGACCGACTTCTTTTTTTTGTTGTTTCTTGTTGTTGTTATTTTTGTTTGAAAAAGGACGCGATCGAGATAGCTACTTTGCTGTTTAGGTTTAGTCAGGGTTTCTCGAAAATTTTTAATTTTGGGTTTATATTAGAATGCCGTGGGTTCTGTTGATCTGTTGATTTGGAAAATAAAATAAAAATATATTTTTAGATTAGTAGTTCAAACCTTATTGTTACCTTAGATGGACCTCAGTAGCCTTAGCGGCAGATTTTGATGGCGTTTTGCCAGTAAATTTTGTAATAAGAGAAAATGTGTTTACTTTCCTTAAAAGGTTTGAGGATTAGACTTTTACATTCTTTGTCGTTCATCATCCGGGTGGTAGCTATAGGTGGGTACAGGTGTGGTAAAATAAAATATTAGTTGTAATAATTTCCTAACCTACCGACCTACAACAGCATCGTTTAATTTTATTTAAATAACCGACTCCAAAAATAGATGACCTTAATTCTATTGTACGTTTTTTCATTTTATTTGTACAATTGTTAAGCGACCAATTTTGATAGTTTTTTTAAAAGGCTGTGATTCCGCGGTACCATACAAGTATTAATGTTATGATGATCTGACTAGTGTTTTTTGTATATTTTTTTCACTTCAGCGGTCGTCAAGAAAAGTGAAAAATTTACGCATTATTAAGTGTTACTCAAAAACTACTAGAAGGATGCTCGTAAATGTACGTTGGATCACTTCGGAACCATTTGCTACCGTTCGAAAAAAGAATTATCGAATTATGACGTGATACCAAAAGAAATGGTTGGGTTCTCTTTTTGCAGTTTTAGTGCGCTTAATAATATTGTAAATGCAAAAGCCTGTCTGTGTCTCTTTCATGGCTATACTATTTAACCGATTCTAATAAAATGTGTAGAGACAGTGAAATAATCACTTTAGTAAAGTTTAGTATTAAATAATCTAGTATTATATCTATCTATCTAGTATTAAGTAATTTAGTAAAGTAATCACTTTAGTAAAGTGATTATTTCACTGTCCCTCTGTAGAACGAAACATAATTATAATGCGTGGTTTTAGATATGAAACATATATGTCCAGAATATATAAAAATAAGCGATTAGGTAGAAAATACATTTTTAGAATTTTTGTTAGTCTGTTTCCCAGCCATGTTAAACGCCGAATCTACTAAGTCTATCGTAACGCCTCTGCTTCGCACGGTTATAAAATATACATATAAACCTTTCTCTTCAATCACTTTATCTATTAAAAAAACATATCAAAATATCAAAATCCGTTACGTAGTTTAATAGATTTAGTATGTATGTTATGTATTTAGTATGCGACAAAGAGACATAGGGACAAAGGAAGCGACTTTGTTTTATACTCTGCAGTGATAGTGATGATGGCTAGGTCCACACCAAATCCGTTTGGGGCAGGGGCGGATCGAGATTATGTGGGGCCCTGGGCTGGGCACCTTACGATTGTTTTTTTTGTTCCATGTAACGCCTTAATTACGATTCGTCTCTTATTATTTTTAAAAGGGGCTGGGGGTCCTCTGTATCTATAGGGCCCTGGGCTGAAGACTAAAAAGCCCATAGGTAGATCACCCCTGGTTCGGGGAGTAGGCAAAGAGTATTAATATGAAATTATCTTGATTCTAATAGATCTGCCATGGGTTGCTGGCTCTTGGATTTCATAATAATTTGGCACAGCTAGCTTAAGATACCAGCCGATAGCGTATCATTAGCTTTGGTGTCTATAGATGACGATTGTACCTTCCCATGACGATAGCCGCCTGCTTGTTCACTATAAAAAAAGTTACGTTCGGGAATTTCCAAGAGAAGACACAGAAGCTATACAGCAACAAAATCCACAGATTCCCCAAACAAATATTGTTTTCATTAGTTTGTTTGTGGAATTGTGTTTATAAATTCCATAACCTAAGGATTACGATTCGTACTCGTATAATGTATGCATTGTTGTGTAAGAGACGATGTCAAATGTTTAAAGACACGAGTTAAAGGCCAGGTCGCGTTTAAGATTAGAAAGTTTATTGCAAGTGTAGCTGAATGGTTTATTTTAAACTAACGAGAGGATTAAACATTCGTTTCTCTTTAATTTTAATCAAAAATGGATAAGATTTTTAGTTTAATTTTAATTAGTTAATGCCAAAAAATGCGTGCAACCAGAAAAATCTGGAGTCTTCCAAATGAAAACTTAAAATGTGGTGTGGGAAAAAGTAGATCAGGTGAGTGTTTACGGATAGCGCATACTTGGACGGACCGCATCAGGGCGCATCAAAGCGCAATAATCTGCCTAGATCGTTTTCATACATTTTGTATAGAGCAACGCTCACTGTGCCGGCCCGTATTATGCCGGATTTTTGCGCAGCACCTAGAGCGCAGTCCCCGATGTCGAATTTAGTCATCGAAAAAGGGAATTTAAGGGGGCAACATTTACCATTCTTGATTTTAAGGTGGAGTTGCCAGTTTTCGTTTTTACTTACCTTCGTTTTCCGACCGTCTCATTGGACGAGCGGCTAGAACATTTAGATGTCTGCATTTCCGGGTCTGGGTGTTTATTAAGATATATCTATAAATATATATTCTGGTATCTATTTAAGTATTTATATGTATTGGTGTCGTTGACTAACACCCATAACACAAGCATATAATTTACTTACTTTGGGATTAGTATCAATTCGTGTGACTTGTCCAGGGACATGTTGTTACCTAGGTACTGAGTAAAAAAAATCCGTTGATGCGTTGCGTCACATTACGATTCGCTCCACCCCGTCAAAGGTGTGCGCCATCCTTTTTAGGTTTCGCTACTTATTTTAGCAATACTAGTTGAATCCAAAAGACTAGATCAGGAGTGGGCAAATTACGGCCCGCCGAGGTTTTTTTTAGAAAAAATATGAACCTCCTTAAAAAAATTAATGGTCGAAATGTTAAAAGACTATTGAAATTTGAATAATTAAGATACTGATTCGATACTTCAAACATATATATTGCGTATTTCATATCTTAAGACTTCATAAATATATTTTATTTTAATAAAGGATAGTAAAATAATAAAAAAATGCCATAAGTTATCTTTACATAACGTTTTATAATCGTAATATTTACTGCTGTTTTTAGGCGTTTTATTAAAACGGGCCCGCCTCAAGATGAATTATAAGTTACTGGCCTGCTACTAGATTTTTTTTTAATTTACCGGCCCGCAGTCAAAAAAATTTGCCCACCCCTGGACTAGATTATCCTATTAGCGTTCGACAGGGTGATCTCATTACCTCATTCATACGCCGTTATGAGTAGCATATACTGAAGGAAATCCTTGGTATATACTAATTTCAGAGGAATGAAATGCCATTTTTTGTTATATCTCGAAGATGGAGGGGAATCAATATCATACCTTATCGCCTAGACTAATTGTAATGAAATTTTGTACTCATATTACATAATGCCTCGGAAATATAGGCTCCTCTTAGTAATTACTTTCATCATTCATCGCCTTACCTATTCTGGTTACCGTAATGACAGTGTCAGGAGGGTAGAGTAGCCGGTGGACTTGCATAATATGATCTACACTATACACTATTAATAACTCAAGAACGGCTGAACCGATTACGCTGAAAATTGATGAGGAGGTAGCTTAGAACCGGGAGAAGGACATAGGATATTTTTTATCCTGTTCGATTGTGAGGAAACTGGGAAAAACATTTTTTATTTTTCCCATAAAAACTGAACGGGCGGAACGAAGTTTGCGGGAACAGCTAGTAGTTTATAAGTGTGCTTTCTTGCGTAATATAAGTGATAGACTTGATCAGGTTGAGAACAACATTGTGTAAGATCTAGGCTTGAACTTGACTTGCAAAATGTATGCCAGTGTCTTAATATGGTTTTGTGTTTTTACAACTAGCCGTTACTCACGACTTTACCTGCTTATAACTAACAAACATACACTTAACACTTCGCAATTTCTCATATTATATTAGGTATATCTTATTAATTTTTACAATCGTACGATTAAGTATATGTTGACAGATGTAGGCTGTAGCTGTGAAATGATAAAACCACTGTATGCAATCGTAAATGATATTTATCTAAGGAGCAAATGATAAAACGCGCGAAGTGTCATCCGCGCAAAGTGACAGTGACAAACGTGTCAAGCAACAAGCGCAAAGTGACAAACTGCGCGAAGTTTAAATAATTATTAATTTTTTGTAACAAAATGTTTTTAAGATTTTATTCTGTAACTGTTTTTGCAAAGTATTTTCAAATGGATAAAGGAACTTGATAAGGCCATTTAAAAATATAGCTTGACAATAATTCTTTGTTATGTATATTAAATACAATAGTTGTAATTCATTTACTCACCCTCTTCTCCAGTACGAAAGATTTCTGAAGACCCGTGAAAAGAAGTACCTAACTACAAAAATAGTTTTAGACTTGGTTTACATTTATTACATAAACAAACTAACACAATATAATACAAATTGTGCACCAAATACAGAGAAACCAACTAAACCGAACAACACCGAAGAATGAAAACAAATTGGATAAGGCTTGGGTTCAAGGTAGCTAGCGTCCAAACCGAAATTTAGGAAAAGGAAAAAATTTAGACCTCTATATGTTTTTACCGCAATAAAGGTGTTTTCTAATAATTCAAATGACATTAACTTACGTTTATCCTTCCTTAGGGGAAATTAATGGATAAAGTGTTTAAAGAAGAAGGTTTACTTGTACACTTTTTATAAATTTGTCTCAATATTAAATGTTTGTAAATTACAAACAGTAACACAAAAGTTTGCGAGTAATAAGAGCATATAGGTAACAAGTTTATATGCCAAGGTTTACAAGACAAACGAATGGAAAATATTTATTGATGTTGCGGAATAGATTTTGCGAGTTTGTTCGAACGTATTATGCAAATACAAATAAACTGTTACTATTGCAATAAGCTCTGAATGCTTTGTCTGAATTAAATCCCATCAAAACAGGCAAGTAATTAAAACCTTTTTAGTGGTTTATGACTAAGTAGTGCGATAATATTACATTTGATAGAAGAAAGCGTTACTTTGCGGAAATCCGTACTTAAATCCAAATAAAATTATTTAATTTGCAATTTCCCGCCAAAAATGTATACGTATTATGGCATGACAAAACAGGAAAAATAGTACGCTATAAATCAACCGACTTACCGGAAGCTAAAACTGCTAAATAGATCCAGCTTCACACAACACATACCACAAAACTGTTTTCTTTGCAACAACTATACACTCACTACTGCTATCTGCCTGACTTTCGTTGAGTGCAGTCTAATTCTCCTGATAATGCTTCGGTTACGAAGTGAAACGTGCGCTGAGTTTCTGGTAGAGGTAGCCAGAGGCACAACCAGGGTACCCACTACTAGCCGAAGACACAAAGTCCCACAATGTGATAGGTGGCAAGCCCATCGCCAACCGGGCACATATCCAATCCCGAGCGACATTTTTTTTTCACTATCACAACACAGTACAAAACAAAGAAGCTTCCTCTGTGATTATGTCCCTTTGTATTCTTAAATCTTTAAAACTATGCAACGGAATTTGATTCGGTTTTTTTAATAGATAAACTGATGAATAAGAAGGTTTATATGTATATTTCATAACCGTGCGAAGCGAGGCCGGGTCGCTAGTTATGCATAACTCAAAAACTACTAGTAGGCTGTTGATAAAACATATGTGGGACCATTTCGGAACCATTTAATACCTTTCGAAAAAAGAATTATCAAATTGCGATATAGTACGCAACGAAATAGTCAGTTTTTGCAGTTTTACTGCCAAGTAACTTACTAAAAAAGAATAACCACAGAGTATGTAAGAATACTACGTATGATAAAAATAAAGTGGGTAGTCAAGTACCTAAAATTTTGTTTTTCAAACAACAAATGAAAATATATAAATTAATAAATGTATGATAACGAAATGTGGTTTTTTAGTCATGTTAATCATCTTCAAAATCATTGCAAAATCTTGGTATAATTATATTTGTATTTATAAGGGAAAACTAATATTTTTATTTGTATTGTTATTTTTATTTTTTAATGTGTCTTAATAAAGTTATAATTGTATTTTAAATTAAAGGGTGAGAACAGAAATAACCAACTAATATTAAAAAGAATTGATATTATTTAAAAAAAAGAATAATTTAATGGTACTAAATTCACGCTGCCTGTTAAACAGTATTGTTGGTAATGGTGCGTTGCCAACCTAAGGCTGGGATGTTAGGCATCGAGCAAAAGTAAGTTTACCGGCTACCTTATCCTTTGAACCGGAACATGTCAACAGCATTCACTGACGTTATGGCGGCAGGGATAGTTAGGGTGGTGGTACTAATCTAGAGAACTACGAAACTGATGTCACAGTGCTAGTGACGGTATGCTTATACCTTCTGTTACGATCAGCCTGGCAAAAAGGTTTTTCTGCAAAAGTGCTCGGACCAAAACTGGGGTTGAGAGACGGGGGATGACATAATATTTTTACAAAAAATATAGCAATGAAATCGTGGTGGCTTTCCTAAAATGCTGTTGTTAGTCTGTTTCCTTATAATATAGGTTTTTTGACTGCACGGATATATATATATATATAAAGCCCAGTGAAGCTGTAAAAACGGCGAGGTTGGCAACGCATTAGTCATTAAAAAACGAATATACAATTTTGTTACTATTTTTTTCATTAAATGGACACATGCGACAGGATATAGGCACAGAATAATAAATGTACTATCGTAATATAGGTATTATTTAAACAGTAAATATGCTGAATGGAGTTTCTTTTTTACTACATAAGATAGTAAGCAACCGGCTCTCTTTATAATAATTACCGCGGTATATAAACACCATAGATGTTGCAGTTGCGTCGCTGTCCTGAGATCGGGGCGTTAGGTATATTGTGTAATTGTAATAGGCACCCTAACCTCCGGACCGGAACATGTCATAGTCATTATCGCCTCGTTGGTCGAGTGGCTAGCGTACACGCCTAACTACACCGACCAACCGCGAGGCTCGGGTTCGATTCCCGACGGGGGCAGGCATTTGTGTGATGAACATTTAGATGTCTGCATTTCCGGGTCTGGGTGTTTATTAAATTTATCCTGGTATATCTATTTAAGTATTTCTATGTATTAGTATCGTTGACTAACACCCATATCACAAGCACATAAATTGCTTAGTTTGGGGTTAGATTCAATTTGTGTATCTTGTCAAAAAAAAAAAATTATGGTGGCAGGAATAGATAAGGCTGTGGAAAACTACCCTGGCAAGCCTACGTCTCAAAAGCTTTTTGTCTCAAACATTATCTGAAATAGTTTAGCCAATTTTGTCTAACGTAAAATTTAGTCGGTATTTGTGAAAATTCTTAGTATCTAATACACAATACCAACGATATTTATACGAATATGTGTTACAAACAGAGAATACAAATTTCAACTTTTTTTCAAATTGCTAGACTGAGTGTCTTCGGCCACTCCTGGGTGTACCACTGCTTACTTCTTCGGGGATACGGGCGTGAAGAAACCTTTTATATAAACAAATAGGTAGGTATTACAAAGGAGAACTACAACATTGTGATACTTTGTAGTAGGTATTTTATATATCACCTGGGTTTACATTATACGAATCAAAATAAGCGGACATATGTACCTACTGTTATCTAATAATCTAATCCATTAATCTATATATGTCAGGTCATAAATTTAATCATATGTTTATTGTTATATAATAATCACCTGTTTGTTTTTAGAATAATCATTTATTTCATATTTTTAAAGAAAGAAACACTTGTACTGTTTTACTTATCACTTATAATTTATTACTTTGTAATTAATATCTTTGTAATTAATAATAAATTATAAGTGATAAGTATAACAGTACAAGTGTTTCTTTCTTTAAAATATGAATATTTGGAAGTTTTACCAAGTGCCGACGATGGAAAGTATCAAATAAATCATTTATTTATTAAAACTAGTGGTCGCCCGTTGGTCGAAATTCGACCGTAATAAATTTTAATATCTTGTTAATAAGAACGCCATCTTCAGTTTTCCAGACCAACTACTTTGTTTTCAAACTGTATGGTGCGCCATCTGTGATCTTTTATCATTATCATCAATATATTTGTTTGTGTCTGTCAAATGCATGGTGTGGCAGTGTGGGTAACGTTTTATTTACAATATAATACAATAACTCTTTATTGTGCACCAAATACAAATAAATCACAAATACATTAAAATAACTTACACTAAGAAGATACACAAAGGCGGCCTTATCGCCAGGGCAGCGATCTCTTCCAGGCAACCCTAAAGTATAGAACAAGATTTAGAGAGATACTGTTTAATGGTGCTCTTAAAAATATACAAAGGCATCTAATACTAGACGTCACAAATTAATCTAAAAGCAGAAGCTTGTTTTAATTATTAGTATTTAAGACAAACAAGAAAAGTCAAATGCAAACTATATTACATTGAATGCAGAAAGTGACGCTTTAACATACGTTTGAAAATATAAATATTTGGAGCTCTCCTGACATCTACGGAGAGAGAATTCCAAAGCCTCACTGCTTCCGAAGTGAAAGAACGGCTATAGTAACAAGTGTTTCGAGAGGGAACTTGAAGAGTACAATTACCACTGGACCTGAGGAATTTTACCTCATTGTTACAAAACTTAAATCTCTCCTTTAAATAAATAGGCGCAAATGGATCAAAGAGGATGGAGTACAAAAGGGAGAGGATATGAAAGTTCCGGCGAATGTTGATAGGCAACCACTTGAGCTTAGCACGAAATTGAGAAACGTGATCATATTTACGCAATGAAAATATGAATCTAATGCAAAGGTTCTGAAGACGTTCGAGTTTATTTATTTGCTCAACAGTGAGATTTACCTAACTAGCGTCAGTATAATCTATGATTGAAAGTAGTAAAGAATCAGTAAGCATAATCTTGGTAGGAATTGGGAGCAAAAAACGAAGACGCTTCAACGAGTTCCAAGCACGAAAAATTTTTCTACTGACCTCCTGCAGTTGCTTAGTCCAAGAGAGAGTATTATCTATATAAACACCGAGATTCTTAACGGAGTTACTATAAGGGATAATTATATTATTTAATATAACAGGGGGTACCGTAGACCGATTTATCTTATTTATAAGACCGGGGCTACCAATAATAATGACCTGAGTCTTGATTGGATTAAGTTGAAGACCGAAAGATTTACTCCACTTTTCGATACTGACCAGATCACTATAATAAGGGTAATGGCGTTGTGAAGTTCTGAGAGACGAGAGTGTGTGTAAATTTGAAGATCATCTGCATAAAGGTGGAAAAGAGAGGATAAGGACTGAGTTACAGAATTAATGAAAGATGAAAATAACAGAGGGGACAACACTCCACCCTGAGGCACACCGCTAGTGAGAAAGGACCACGTTGACATAGCTTCGCCCGCTTGAACAAATTGCCTCCGTCCCTGTAGATAACTACGAAACCAGTTAACAGAAGCAGGAGATAAATTGAAACTTTCCAATACTGCCAATATCACGTCGTGATTCACAGAGTTGAAGGCATTACTAAAGTCAAGTAAAGCTAACACTGTTAGCATCTTGTTGTCCATAGCTAAACGAATGTCATCCGTAATCTTTACCAGAGCAGTGGTCGTGCTGTGCCCTGGGCGGAAACCGGACTGAAGATCATTTAACAAATTTTGGGAGTTAAGGAAGGAGGAAAATTGATGGTGGACTAACCGTTCCAAAACCTTAGACAGGAATGGTAGGACAGAAATTGGTCGATAGTCAGATGGAGCAACAGGGTTTGATTTCTTAGGAAGTGGAATAATTTTGGCGTTTTTCCAGGTCGTGGGAAAAGCTTCAGTGGTGATTGATTGGTTTAGAATATGAGTTAGAATTAGACAAATAATATCAAGGATAGGAATAATCATATTCCGACCAATCTCATCACAACCGACGGCATTATAGGATATAGATAAAATGTTTTTTTGACGTCATTCTCAGAGAACTCCTCAAAGGAGAAGGGAACAGAGCTCGGTCTAGGGAGGGATGCAAGATATTTCAGAGTACGAGACTTAGTATCATAATCAAATGTAATAGCTGGAGAAGAAAATAATTGGTTAAGATGATTGACATCGGTATTTTTAGAAACATTAGAAACTGCCTTACCCACTCCCAAGCTTCTTAAGAACTTCCACACCTTAGAGGTGTCACCGTTCTCAACCGACTTGTGAATGTAGCGCCTTTGAGCATCTCGACATAAGGTGTTGCAACGGTTTCTTATTTTCACATACATCTCTCGTAACTCAGGGGACTTCGTTTTTTTAAATTTGGCGAAAATATTATGTTTTTTATTAATGATGTGACGAATATCATCTGTAAGCCATGGAGCCGGGAGATGTTTCAGTTTTAAAGGTTTGATAGGTGCATGCTTATTATATAGCTTAAGGAGAAAACGATTGAGACAGTCAACTTTGGCATCCACAGATACTTCAGCTATCACCGAGTGCCAATCAATGTCATTGGCATCAGCGCGTAAGCTGTCTACATCTATCTTACCAAAACAACGCCTCAGAAGAACTTGAGGCTTTGGCTTTAAAGGCTTTAATTTAAAACTCACAAATAATAAATCGTGATGAGAAAAGGGCGCATCATCACACTGACCATGAGTAACAACTGAACTGGGGGAAGAAACTATAATGAGGTCAAGAAGGGAAGGTACACAATTTGGTATTGAATGAGTGGCTCTAAGTGGAAGCAAATGCAAATTATGACTTTCTATAATTGAAAGAAGTTTATTGGCTCTACTATCCCTTCTAAGAAGACACGTATTAAAGTCCCCCATCAAAATCACGTGATTATAAGATGGGACAGTAGAGTCGAGAAGCTCATCAAATAAGTTAAAATAATTTACTAACAATTATTATTTATTGATATAATGCACTTTATAAGCATTATTATTGAAAAATATTAGCGTTCTGCACTTCTCCTACACATAAACTATAAGTGTGCCAAATTTTATGCTCCTCCGTCAGTGCAATTTTTTAAAAAGGAGTACTAATATATAGATAAACTCGTTATTGTACAACTAAAAAGCATTTCCAGTGGACCAAATAATATCCCCGAAGAGGTAGACAGAGGCACAACCAGGGCACCCACTACTAGCCGAAGACACTAAGTCCCACAATGTGATAGGTGGCAAGCCTATAGCTAATAGGGCACATACCCAAACCCGAGCAACTTTTTTTGGAAATTGGAAAAACACATTTTCTTTTAATTACCCGACCCGGGAATCGTACCCGGGACCTCGTGTAGTCAAGTCCACCACCTGAACAGCTAGACCACGGAGGCGATTTATTATTTACTAGGTAAATGTTTTGTAAATCTGGATAAATTTGAATTTTTATACATTATATGATTATGAATTTCATCTCGGAATAATTACACGCACTGTTGGAAGACGTAACTATTGTGGGTATTAACTAGTTTTTTATCAACAATTGTATACTTTATGACAGATTTGTGTTTAAAAAAACATGTGTTCGTTTAGCATAACCTTATATAACGTTTCCCCCGTGTTGGTCCGGGTTTCTTTGTAGAACAGACCATCTGACTTCCAGCGAGGCAGCTCGTACAATACGAGCATAGGCTTACCGTCACTAACACCGTGACCTATGACTAGGTGATAGAGTTTCGCAGCGACTCACTCGGATTGGTACCACCGCCTTATTTCTGCCGCCGTAACGTCATGACGTGTTCCGGTTCAGAGGGTTAGGTATCCGGTAAGCTTACTTTTGCTCGAGGCCAACATCCCGGCCTCAGATTGGCAACCCACCATTACCGCATTTGGTGTCTCTAGGCGGCGTGAATTTTTGACCATTAGGAAATATATCTGCTTGCTTGTCTTCCAATATTATAAAAAAATTACAAAACGTATGACTTGGTAAAAAAGATGTGACAAGCAGTAAAGAGTACTAGAAATAAAAAACAAATTAAGGGGCCATATACGCTAAAATACGTCAGCAGTTTAATGTTTTTTTCATACAAAGCAATCACGGATCTTGGTGACAAAAACACACAAGATTAACATGAATATGCTTTAAAAGACTAGTGTTTCCAAAACACGATTCATTTCACTTTGCTCGATAGAAAAAAATCAAAAAGTTAACCCTTTTTTGAAAGCAAAACCCATCTGTCTACTTCAATTGTGACAATATCGACATCAGATTTAACATAAGCATAGATAAGTACTATATCTAAAAGATAAGTGTTTCAGTTTTTATACTTTTTTTCAAACTACTTTTATAGTGTCAAAAATAACGATTTGTCGCTTAAGACGTTTACTTTAGAGCGCAATATTTCATAGTAATCATGGAACTAAGGAGTGCGGTGATTGGCTCTTCTGGCTGGCTGAGTATGGGGCCTTAATAAATTTTGTCTATGTGTTGATGAATTATAGTCCAATTTGCTTTTTGACTTTATACCCCTCTTCTACGGAAACTGCTTAGGGAGCTGCATAGAAAGTAGCCTATATTATTCACCCTAGGAGCACATAGTTCCTACCATTCAAATTTATTTATCAGTTCAGTAGATACAGACAGACCGATAAAAATGGTATAAACGCTAAAAATGAGTTCTGCTGACCCTTTTAAGTCACCTGCACATATTTTAAATATATCTTCAATGTACAGAACCCACTATTTACAGTTATATTATAAATAAGGATAATAGATATTGATAATATGTCCTTTCTATTTTGCCTTTATTCTTGAAACCAAAATACAAACATGGTAGATAGTGAAGACAGTTCTTGCGTAAAGTCACACCTCACACCTTTGAAGACCCATTGCGTGATGATGATAACTGTTTTGTTCCTATTGCCACCAAGACTAGAACTGATAATGGAATCCCAAGAATATCAAAGGCACTACTCATTTATCTATATAGAAAAATCAAGTCTTTTCGTTGTAATTTTATAACTCGAAAACTGGCTCACCTATCCAAACCAAATGTTTAGGCTTTGTTCGGACTATTTAGTAAATGGTTTATGTGAAGTTTGCATAAAATTGTTCGAGCGGTTCTTAATAATTATTTATCACATTTTTTGTAACAAATGAATTCAATAGATAGGGGAACGTTTTGTTAATGGGTGTTACCGTCAAATTGAAACTTTTTTCAGACGGGGATTGTGCTGTCTTGATTAAAACTTTTTTCAACATAAAAAAGTTGCAATTTGACATCACATTTTTTCTTTTTCTTGTTTTGTTCTGATAGGTTATTCATACGGTCATTTGTCATTTCTTTTTGGACGTGCTTCGATTAAAGCATATTGATATATATATGAAACAAAAAAAAATATTTTATTAATTACTAGCTGTACATAGCTACATACATACATAATATTTTCTGTTTGAATAAATAAATTTATGTTCCGACATATTTTTTTTAAGATTTCAGTTTATACGTAGCGAAGCACGTAACGTTCCACTAGTTGTGTGTATAAGAGGACTTACTTATTGAAATCGAAGGCAGTTTCTTTTAGCTTTACTTCGCTAAAATTACTAAAGCCAATCAATACATAGTTCCTATCTGAAAGTAAAATAATACTTGTTCTGTTAAGTACTCGTAATTATTCGGCAACTGACCAAAAAATCCTTGACTGAATGTCATTGTCATTGCCAGTTTTTGTTGTTGCATTTTTAGTAACAAAAAACACGTTTTATTGAAAAAGTTTTATATCTGGATTAAAAAACGTGATAACTTTTTACATTTGAAATGAATAAATAATGAAAATTAAAATACGGTTTTAAATATAAACGATCTGTGATGCTACAGATCTATGTACTTTGTGGATGCTTCTATTGTCACTAAATAGTATAAAACAAAGTCGCTTCCTCTGTTAGGGAAAGGGTCCGTTTGAAAGCTTAAATCTTTAAAACTACACAACGGATTTTAATTCAGTTTTATTTAATAGATAAAGTGATTGAAGAGGATGGTTTATATGTATATTTCACAAACGTGCGAAGCCGAGGTGGGCGGCTAGTAAAAGATAAACAACCAATTTATGTCCATGGCGGCCACTACTAGCTGATGTCACAAAAGTCCCACAATGTGATAGGTGGCAAGACAAACGCCAACAGGGCACATATCCAATCTCGGGCAACGTTATTTTTATTAGAAAAAAGTTCCATTTTTTTGTTGCCCGATCCGGAGATAGAACGCGGGATCTCTAGAAGTCAAGTCCAAAACCAGACCGCTAGAACACAGGGGTGATTAGTACTTTGACCAATAAATCAAACTTTATGCTTTCCCAACTTCATGTTTGTCAATGTTAAAATAATTTTTAAATAAACACATAACCTTCCTTTGCGTCACGCAGTCCACCGAAATATCTGATACAACTGAATTCAATACTTCTAAACCGATCCAATCCAATTCAATCACTGCAATCCGATCTAATCCAATTCAATCACTATGATCCGTTCCAATCAAATTTCATCTAAACAAATAAATATTTTTAGCTACTATATTTAATTATACTCATATTCCTACTATTTAATTAACGCGAAAGTGTTTGTGAATTTATATTCCATTTTAATAGTATAATGGGTTGCCTGATTTAAAAAAACATTAGCATTAAAATCGCCTAGTCCTTACTGAAGAACTAAGTTAATTTACCATTGAAATCACCTAATTCTTAGTGAAGAACTAAGTAATTTCAGCATTGAAATTGCTTAGTCTTTAGTGTAGGACTAAATAATTGAAGCAGTGAAATTATCTGGTCCTTAGTCAAGAACTTAAAAATTTTAACTTTGAAATCGTCTAGTCCTTAGTGAAGATCGCAACATGTAGAATTGAAATTGTTTGGTCCTTAAGGGACTAAACAATTTTAGCATTAAAATCGTCTAGTCTGTAGGGAAGAAATAAATTATTTCACCATTGAAATAGATTTTTTCATAGTGAATGACTAATTTAGGAATGAAGTCATCTTGTCCTTAAAAAGGAAACAAATAATTTCAGCATTGAAATTGTTAGTCCATAGTGAAGCAATACATAAATTAAGCATTGAAATTATTTGGTCTTTGGTAAAGAAATAAATAATTTCAGCATTAAAATCTTTTAGTCTTTAGTGAAGGACCAACTAATTTTAGCAGTATAATAGTTTAGTCCTTAGTAAAGGAAACTAATTTTTCCCCGTGTTGGTCCGGGCTCCTTTGTAGACTAGACCCTATGCCTTCCTGTGCCAGGCAGCTCGTAAAAGGCGAGCATAGGCTTGCCGTCACTAACACCGTGATATCTGACTAGGTGGTAGAGTTTCGCAGCGACTCACCCGGATTGGTACCACCGCCTTACCTATTCCTGCCGCCAAAAAGTCATGACGTGTTCCGGTTCAGAGGGTAAGGTAGCCGGTAAACTTACTTTTGCTAGAGGAATAACATTCCGGCCTCTGGTTATCAACGCACCATTACCACCTTTGGTGTCTCTAGGCGGCAGGAATTTCTTACCATCAGGAAATCTGTCTGCTTGTTTGCCTTCCAATATCATAAAAAAAATAACATTTTTGTTTAGTCTTATGTGAAGTACATAGGTTGCTTTTATTCCACCAACGTAAACAATCAGGACGTGTTGTAGGCTATAACTAGTTTTTTATAATAGCAGAGGGAAGATTATAGATAGCGTTTAAATCGCCATATAGTGATAATATCTCTCTACAATGGTCTTCATTCAGCCTTGGGTTGCTATTCCATTGTACCCAGCTGATACTGTAATTGCTTAGAACTTTGTATTTATAACTGGGTAATGATAGTTTAAGTTCATAATTCGCAGATAGTGTTAAACAGTCATAGTGGTTAAATGAATGAAATGACAAAGCGTTTTACTAAAAACTATACATAATACATATGTAATAACCACAATTTACACTAAATAACTAAATCTTCAGGACATGTTATTTTATATTCGTCTTCATAAAATTAGTAAATCGGTCGGTCAAAGTATACGTTTTTACAATAAGCTGCCCATTGATATTAGAGATCTACCTATAAATAAGTTTAAAAAATGTATCAAAGCAAAATTATGTCAAAAAGGCTATTTATTATACGGTCTCAGATTATTTGGAAGATGAACATGCTTGGAATAGAGATTTCAATCTCCCACTACTATTTGTAATGTTATTTGTTGCACCTTTAATTTAAGTTAAAATCAGATTGTAACTTGTAGTTTTAAGCTAGACTATATTGTAAATATTATTATTGAAAAAAGACAAGCCCGCTGAGTTTCTTTCGCCGGATCTTCTCAGTGTGAGGCCGCGATTCCGATCCGGTGGTAGTTTAAAAAAATGTCGACGCGCACAAATACCACTTGTATGGTTCATGTGAATAAAGAATATAATTAAGTATAGAAGATAGCCCTCGTGGTGGTATGAGTAAGCGTGCACTTGATAGGTATTTGTTCAAAATTCGAATTTGATTTTCAGATCTCTTTACACCTTTACACGCTCATTTACAATTTACAAATTATATAGTCATCGTGACAAATCATGTATACATGTATTTTTAAACTAAAAAAATCATATTATGTTATAATATATGTTTTGATGATTGGCCTACAGAATCTAAGATAAAAATAATAACTCACTTTTAACAAGCACAAAAAGAGTAAAATATTTCCAACAGACAAAAAACTTTAATCAAGAGAAAAAATGTTATTGTATTGTTTATATTTTATCACAAAAACTGACCACGAACTTTGACAGCAATTTACGCGCTATTGAAGTTACAAAAAATGGCCGCAGAAACGTTACGTAATTTTTTCCAATGCACTAGCTTCCTTTTCGTGAATTTCAATGTCGTTTTTTGTAAGATCCATGATGGGCAGTTTTTTTATTACTTCTGAGAATTCATCAATGCATAGATTAAACAGGAGCAAGTACCAATGAACAATTTGCTAATTAGCAAAAAAAGTTAATAAGTGTGAATCAAACTAGAAGCAAGTTTATATGTACATACTATATACGTACATAATATATTAAGGATAACTCAATGCTCGCCGGGTAAATAACTTAATATTGTGCCTTCTAGTGATTTTCTGTTAAACTAATAAGATGTGTAGAAGACGTAGTGCATGATAAAACAGTACGCTGTCGTATGGTGACTGTTGTCTCCGCGGACACTTGACCATAGAATTTTGTTGGTGACTACAATCACCGTCAAGTGGTGACTGGTTAGAAGCAAGCTTATGATAGAATAACACAATATACATTTATTGAAAATAGTCAGTAACACCGAAGGTGGTAATGGTGCGTTGCCAACCTGAGGCTGTGTTGCTAGGCCCCGAGCAAAAGTAGGTATACCGGCTACTTTATCCTCCGAACCGAAACTTATCAACAGTAGGAATAGGGAAAGCAGTGGTACCAATCTGGAGGAGTCGCTGCGAAATTCTACGACCTAGTTAGTTGTCACGGTGGTAATGATTGTTGGCATATGATCGCCTTATACGAGCTGCCTGGCAGGAAGGCAGATGGTCTATTCTGCAAAGAAGCCCGAATCAACACCTTGCTTACCGTCACTTATACCGTGATATCCTACTAGGTGGTAGAGTTTCGTAACGACTCATCCGAATTGGTACCACTGCCTTATCTGTTCCTGTCGTTATAACGTTAAGGCTTACCGTCGACGTGTTCCAGCTTGGAGGGAAATATAGCCGGTAAACTTTATTTTGCCCGAGGCCTAACACCCCGGCCTCAGGTTGGCAACTCACCATTACCACCTTTTGTGTCTCTAGGCGGCGTGAATTTCTTACCATCAGGAAATCCGTCTGCTTGTTTGCCTTCCAATATCATAAAAAAAGTTACTCTCGTTATCCGCTAACATATGATTTTAAAATACAACAAGTACTTACACGTGTAACTAGTTCACGGGATTTATTTCGAATTAAAGATTACCTGTCGAGATCATATTGTCAACATTTGTATGTAATGCGAATGTCATATAATTTTAATCTACCAAGATCTACTATTGCACTTTACAACGCACTTGTACATACAATTATGGAATATAACTCAATTGCATGGGACCCATTTAATAAAAAATATATAGCCCATTAATAAGGACTTTCATACAAACTTTCAACCTCTATTCACCCTCTTAATGATAGAATTTCCAGAAATATGTAAGACATATGTATGTAAGAAATATGCTTAAATACGTATCTACTTATTTTAAATGAGTAGCCCAAAAATAAAGTTTCATGTTTCTAACTTAAAAAATAACGGTTTTTAAATACAAACTTTCAACCCCTATTTCAGTCCAATACTTCCCGTATTTCCAAAATTCCGACCTTAGTGGGTGTCTTCTCAATAAAACGACCCTACTCACTAAATTTCATGGCTATAGCTCTAACAGTTTGTTCGGCGATGATGAATCAGTCAGTCAGGACATCATAGATTAAATTGGGTATATCAGAAAAAGCGAGAGAGTGGCATAAATGTGGTCCAAACGAGAGCGCTACGGAAAATCTGTTCTCGCTGACCACTGAAAAAGTGGTATTGAAAGAAAGTGTTGGTGTTAAAATGAGTAAAGGCATCTTCTGGTTCGGTCATGTGGAAATAATGACAATGCAGATATTATACAATATGAATGTGGGTGGAGACCTTGGTTGACATTCCACTATCAATTCGCTCGGATGTTATCCGAGGGTGGTGTCAAGAGTCTCCAAAACTGTTTGTATGAAAATGGGAATGAATGCAGAGGAAGCCAGGCAGGTCTGCCAGAATCGTGAAGTTTGGCACTCGATAATCTCTGCCTACCCTGTAAGGTATTTGGCGTGAAGATGTGTATGTAATACTAAATGGAGAAATTGATGAAAATGTTGGGTTACATGTTCCATCGTGCTATATGCGTGGTACTGAACCTTCATTCGGGGAGAGTAGGTACGCGCCGCCAATATCCTCTGTTGATAAACTCAACAGCGGCGCGCACACGCCGGGAGATCCTTAGGACAAGGCTGTGGTAATCTATTAGCATCAAGGAAGGCGCGTGTTTATTCGATGCCTTTTGCCGTAAACATCTGCCATATTAGGAAATAGTTAAGTGAGTGTCAAACCACCTGGTGGAAATCGATATTTAAATCAAATATTAAGTCTAAGCTATAAGTTCTTGCATTTAATTTTGAAGTCATTTAGTTAGCTGGATGTGTCAGAAGAAGCACGAAAGTAGGATAAATGCGTACGAAATTAGAAGGACACAGAAAATCTGTGTACGTTCGTTGACCGCATTCTTAATAGTGAGAAATGAATAAGGGATTGAAAGCGTTTGTGTAGAAATGATAAGAGTATTCTCCTGTGAGTCGGTTATGTACAAAGAATTGCTGATGGAAGATTGACAAAACAGATGTATAATACGAATGTGGACGGCTATAGAGAGACATAGATTGACATTCTATGACTAAATCGCTCGGGTCTTATTCGAGGATGGTATACTTAGTCTCGGAAACCGGCGATTTTGTATGAAATGGATAACGAATGTAAAGGAAGCTGGGCAGGTCTGCAAGGTATGTGAGACTTGGCACTCGATACACTCTGCCTACCCCGCTAGGGGCTGGTCGTGAAGATAAGTAAGTTCATTAGTGTCCATTTGAATACTAAAATGTTAAGAAAAGTAAATCTTTTTATTTCAAGGATTTCCCGATAAGAACACATTTCTTAAATTTAAATCTATGGATTAGAAAAAATATGGTTTTGTACTGAGTAGGTGAAGGTAACAGGATGTCCTAACGTTTTTATCTAAAGCTGTTGTAATAATGTTAAACTGCATTAAATATAACCTCTGTGTATATAATTTCATGACGGTAATACAAAGGTATATAGCGTTCAATCTCATAATGTTTTGACTTATACAATCTATGTTTTGGTATTAAGATCATTATACCTATTACTGAGATCAATTACTCTGTTGTTAAATGCAACGAATTGTCTTAAATGCAAGGTATTTTACCCCTTCATATACTGAAGTTTGTTTTTATGTTTAGTCATTATCATCACATCATAAACATTTAGCTTTTAGACGCCTGGTTTATCCAAACACAATCTAAAATTGACACCCAACCAATAACATGCAAGATCTGAATGACGTGGCTCTACACGTTATTGGTTGAGAATCTTATTTTAGACGGTGTTTAGTAAAACATGTGTTTAACGAGTGTTTATTCTTTTTTGTAGTTAAACGAATTAGTATGTTTATAAGTAGTCGCCGATTAGTCGGTATTCAACCAAAACAAATTTTAATTATTGAGTTTCTATTGTAAATATTTTTTTGATAAAAACGCTATCTTCATCACGACTAACTATATAGTTTCCAAATATTTTGGATACAGTTTGTGCGCCATGTGTGATCTTCTGTCGTTATCAATTTATTTGTTTGTGTATGTAAGATGCGTGCAGTGTGTTTTATTTTTTGATTTAATGCACTTTATAGGAATTACTTTAAAAATGAAAGCATTTTGCTCTTCTTCTACACATAAGCTACAAGGTGACAGATTTCGTACCTACTCCTCCGTCCTCGCAAATTTCTTAAAAAAGGGTCCAAAGTTTTTCCTTTACGTATTGAGATTATGACTAGTGGTCGCCCGTTGGTCGAAATTCGACTGTAATAAATTTTAATATCTTGTTAATAAGAACGCCATCTTCCTTTCTTAAGGCCATACTTTGTTTCCAAACCTTTTAGTGCGCCATCTGTGATCTTTTATCGTTATCATCAATATATTTGTTTGGTTGTGTCAAATGCATGGTAGTGTGGGTAATGTTTTATTTATTATTGATTTAATGTACTGTATAAGTATTTTTATTGAAAAATAATAGCGTAAAAAATATTACTGCACTTCTCCTACACATAAACTATAAGTGTGTCAAATTTTGTGCTCCTGCGTCCGCCCAATTTTCGTAAATGGGGTTCCAAAGATTTAGTATCACGTATTAATATATAAATTTTACCTATAAAAAGGAAGAAGTTACACGTTCGACTCCTATATTTTTATGTGAGACAGTGTATTTCTTCGTCGTTTCCCAAACGATTTTAAAACTGTTATTTGAAACAACGTATTTCCGAAGTTCCATAACCATCAAGTCTAGATCTGATGATGGAATCATACATGAATCGAAAAAATATATATTTTTTGTACGTAAAAGTCAGTGTTTTGTAGTTTTACTAAGCTTAAAATATTTTCTGAGCATATTTTAACGGACTCCAAAAAGGAAGATGTCAATTTGTCGAAATGTTTTTTGTTTCTTGTACGTTTGTTATTTGATTACACGGTAATTAACAAAAGGCTTTTTGTACGAACGGTTATTTTTTCGAACAGTAACTGGTGATTAGGAAGTTTCTTAGGTACCTAAGTTTTATCACGTGCTAACTAGGTAGTTGTGTGTGAGATTAATTAATTATACTTACTAGTGTTCGCCCGTTGTTCGAAATTCGACCATAATAAATTTTAATGTCTTGATGATAAACACGCAATCTTTATCTTTCAAGACCAACTACTTTGTTTCCAAACTTTTTAGTGCGCCATCTGTGATTTTTATCGTTATCATCGATATATTTGTTTGTGTGTGTAAAATGCATGTTAGTGTGGGTAATGTTTTATTTATTGATTTAATGTACTTTATAAGCATTATTATTAAAAAAAAAATATTAGCGTTCTGCTCTTCTTTTACACATAAACTATAGGTGTGCCAAATTTTATGCTCCTGTCCAAAGTTTTGGCATCATGTATAATTAATGTATTGATTTTGTTACGTATCGGACAATGCGCTCTTTTAGTTACATAATTGGTGAGTTCAATTACTAAATCAGGTCACTGGTGCGTTACAATGAAAAAAGTCCGTCAACTTGACCCAGATCGCTTCAAAAAGACAGCATCACGTATTAGGATATAGATTTTTTAGTTTAGGTATGGACCTAATGGGTGATGAAATTGAAGTCGGATATTTTGCAGTTTTAAGTATCTAATAATTGCATTCTTATCTATTCATCATTATCATTATCATCAGATAAATAAAATTGGAGTGTCTGTTTGTAATACTAAACTAACCGCTATTAACTACAATTACAGGGTAGTTATAAAAGGACCGGTCAAATCTTAGTATAAGGGGGTAAAGGTTTAAACGGTAATGTATTTTAAATAGCATTCAAACATTGTAATATTTACTTTTATAAGCAATTATTTAAATCAGTCCGCAAAAATGCTTTACTTGTTGTTACACTACGTCGTATCCAGTTGGAGTCTTGACGTCACCAGCCTGCGAATGCGACTGCGCTCGGTGGGAACTAGTTTTTTTCTTAGATCGAAAGTGTTATCAATTCCGAACCTTTTTCAAAATTTGGCTGACGCTTTAATTGTGAACCTGTAGGTATATAGGTACAACAAACCAAAATAACATCTTTTACAATTTTTGTCTGTCTGTCTACATTTCAGTCTGCCTGTTTGTTCCAGCTAATCTTTCACTGGCAGGAATATAAGGAGTAATTTAGCCTTTTTTTTAATAACTAAATAACTTTCTGTGTGTCGCAGGCACGTCAGGAAGTGTACCTTTATTTTTTTAGTAACTTGTACAAAATATCATTGTACTTTAATAATATTTTTAGTTTCAAAACATGGGAGAATATATTAGTAGGTAATATATTTCTTGCGCTGTACCTAGTAGGTACATTTATTGAAATAAAATCCGCTTTTTACATTTTCGACACGCAATAACGATAAGCAATAAGTTATTGTTGTATGTATAGTTTTATGCTAAAACAAATGAAAATGGAGTTGAATTTATACATTTTTAGTTGTAGTGAGATCCGCGAAAGAGTGGGGTTGAGAGTGTTCGTGTAGAAACCTTTCTCATAATCTTTTTTTTTTTATGTTATAGGAAGGCAAACAAACAGACGGATTTCCTGATGGTAAGAAATTCACGCCGCCTAGAGACACCAAAGATGGTAATGGTGCGTTGTCAACCTGAGGTTAGGCCTCGAGCAAAAGTAAGTTTACCGGCTATAGTACCGGGCAAGTCGCTGCGATACTCTACCACCTAGTCAGATGTCACAGTGTTATTGATGATAAGCCTATGCTCGCCTTTTACGAGCTGCCTGGCAAGAAAGGCAGATGAAGATCTATTCTACAAAGGAGCCCGGACCAACACGGGGAATACTTAATCATGCTCCGTTGGTTTGAACACGTGGAAATAATGACAGATGACTGACAAAACAGATATACAATACGAATATTGATGACTGGTAACTATTCGGGGAGACCTAGGTTGAATTTCCACGTTCAAATCGCTCGGGTTTCGAGACCGGCACGTTTTTATGAAAAGAGTAATGAATGAAGAGGAAACAAGGAAGGTCATTTGTCCCTCTATTCTCTCCCTAACTTGCAAGGGACTTGGTGTAAAGGTATGAATTGCCGTGGTGTAAATCCTGGTGATAGTGTGTACCCATCTTATGTTCCTTTTCTGCTTTGACCGGTATCCAGTGAGAATGTTGTTTTCCTACTGTTTTTAATGACGTCAATTCAACGTGTCTGAAGTCTTCCACATGGTTATTGACTTTGTTAGATCAAACAATTTGTATCCATATTGTCTCTTAGCCTACGTCAGACGTGGTCAGGTCAGGAAAACGGGCTTTTTTATTAGCTTGATATTTCGCGTATACCGAAACTACCATGAGCATAGGTACTTGGTAGGTAGGTAGGTAGGTTGGTAGGTGGGTAGGTACTCATCTTGGTGATACCAATCTCTTGTACCTATTACAGAAGTGCAGTAGCATCAACGCGACTCAGAAAGAGCACCTGCACACAAAACTTAGGATTACTCTCGTATCTCGATTTCATTCAAATCGAAATCGGATTTGTATAATTTTGTAATCTTAAATAAAAATAAGTAAATAAGTATCTTAACGCCCATATCCCCGAAGAGGTAGGCAGAGGCACAACCAGGGCACCCACGACTAGCCGAAGACATTAGATCCCACAATGTGATAGGTGGCAAGCCTATCGCCAACCGAGCGGCGGGCACATATCCAATCCCGAGCAACGTTTTTTTACTAAAAAATTGGATAAACCCAATTGTCTTTTTGTTGCCGAACCCAGGAATCGAACTTGGGACCTCATGCAGTTTCAATGAATCCGATATGATAATATATTATTGACGATTAACTGAATGTAAATCATTCACTAGCATTGTGTTTCAGAGTTCAAAATGACACTAATCCGATTTCGATTACCAATTTGCTTGAAATCGAGATTCAAAGCAACCCTTCTATCCTTCTTGCGCTTGTGTCACTTGCCTACTTTGCAATTTGATTTGCATTCATTATTACCTAACTAACTAAATATCCGCTGTCCTGACTAACTAAATGACCGAACCAGCGGACAACTCCGCTGGTTCGGTCATTTAAAATTAGTCATATCAGTAATAAACTAGAAAGCATTAAAAAATAGCTACGTTATATAAAACCGACTTTAAAAGTAAAAGATAATAAAGATTTCATATTCCTCACTTCGGAATATGTATACCTATAATACTTAAAGTAACAATAGGTACATTACATTTGTTAGAGATTTGCATGCGGAGCAGTTAATCCTAATTATTGTTCTTATCTGTTAGATAAATGGCAATGTTATAATAACCTTATATTATAATTTAAATTTAACATATTTCTAAAATGTATTACTTCAATCAGGAAGTTTATTGCAAAACCGTATACATTGCCCTATAAAAGAATGGCTTACTTTATGGAGACGAGACACATGCACAGCAAGATTACTCGTAATTCTTATATTGACACAGTGTTTATCACAATTTCTTTAAAATGACATATTTCTGCGAATATATATTAAATTTGGAAAGATGTAGTTAAAATTTGCAGTAAAGACAAATTCCATATCAATTTTGGTGACAAATCTTCTAACTTCTTTTTTATTTTTATGGTATTGGAAGGCAAACAATCACATTGTTGGTTTTACTTCAGGGTTAATGAGGAGAACAATATTTATATTTATTTTAAAAATATTTATAACGTAATACCTATTTGGGTAAATTACTAAAAAAATGTAAATGTTCTAAAATCAAATTCTGATGACGTAATCCAGGAACATAAATAATTACTGATGAGATTTTTAAATACCAAAACACACTTTCCTGACTTATGAAAAAAAAAAAACATTATTTTGGTTTAGATCCTTAGTATCTAGTTGCAGAAGCCAAACATAGGTTTATCTGTCACGATTCAGTACTTTTTCAAGGTTTAATAGATTTAGACGCAAAGATTTGTGTTTTGAACTTGACATACATATTTTGCTTACTTTTATCTATACATATAATAAATCTGTAGAAGGGTCAATTCTGTACATTGAAAATATTGAAAAAATAAATAGCCGGGGGTGTTACTGAATCGATACCAAACCCAAATATGTGATTAAAAAATTTTTTGTCTGTCTGTCTGTTCTGTTCAGGCATCACGTGAAAATTAAGGGTTCAATTTTGATGAAACTTGGTATAATTACACCTTATTATCCTGAGCATAAAATGGGATACTTTTTATCCTGTAAAAATACGTAAAAAAATCTTAATTTTTCAATTTTATCACGCGAAGACCGACATCCGAACGGACGGAGTCGCGGGCGGAAGCTAGTATTTAAATATAAAAATCTCAAAAACAAAATGGTTTATTAACGAATTAAAATATTTGTTGACGTTTTTCTACGTTTTAAACAATAGGTAGGTAGGTATAAGATGTTTTTGCTTACGTCTTGAGCGGTGTAAAATCACTACATACGTAGTACAAAACGTAGTCGCTTCCTCTGTCCCTTTGTATGCTTAACTCTTTAAAACTACGCAACGGATACTGATGTGATTTTTAATAGATAAAGTGATTGAAGAGGAAGGTTTATATGTATATTTTATAATCGTGCTAAGCCGGGGCGGGCTGCTAGTTTATTTATATAGCAATATTTTGGATTGTAAAGCTAAACACTATATTTTAAAATTAGGATATTGAAATAAAAAAACTCGCACAGGTACAAACTTCCATCGATTTTTTTTTCTCAGCTGAGGCGTATTGTTCCAATAAGGTCTTTCGGTCATTAAATTTAAGAGAAGTGCTAGATTGAAATTACATATAAAAAAGTAATATAAATAAAAAAGGTTATAATAGCATTGCTGAATGTTTAGCAGATAAGAACACTTGGGATTAATTACTCCTCATGCAAATTTCTTGTAAATGTAATGTACCATCACTTTAGTTATTGTATATATATATATGTATTTATAAATGAGGAAAAAAGACTAAGCGTCTTTAGTCAAAAGTATATAAAGTCATAAGTTACAGTGATGTGTGTTAAAACTGCTTACTGAAATACTAGTAGTTGCCTGCGGCGTTGCCAACGTGGTTATTGGTCCCATAGAAAAATCCTATGCGTTTCTTTACCAAATTTCATCAAAATCGACTTAGCAGTTTTCGCGTTACGGAATAACAAACAAACAAATAAACATTAATTATTTTGTATTTGTAATATTAGTAGGATAACAATATAGTTAATAGAGTATTATGTATTATAATTGTGTGATGTTGGAAGGCAAATAAGCAGACGGATTTACCGAGATTAAGAAATTTGTGTCGCCTAGAGACACCAAAGGCGGTAATGGTAAGTTGCCAACCTGAGTCCGGGATGTTAGGCTTCGAGCAAAAGCAAGTTTAGAGGCTATTATCCACCGAACCGGAACACGTCAACGGAAAACACTGATGTTATGGTAGTAGGAATATGTAACGCCCACCGCCTTACATGTTCCTACCAATACCAATCCGGGCGAGTCGCTTCGAAACTCTACCACCTAGGCAGCTGTCACGGTGTCGGTAACAGTAATCCTATGCTCGCTTTTTACTGGCTTCCTGGCGGGAAGGTAGATTGTCTGTTCTACAAAGGAGCCCAGACCAACGTGAGCAAAGTCATTAAAGTTCTGCTATTCATCGATAGATGGCAAAACTAAAAATTATCACCGCTGTGCCGGTCAGAGTGGGGGGTGGGTGTTAGGTTATTTTCGTTTCGGAATTTCTGGATTTGGTCTCCATGCTAAAGGCCCTCGATACAAGCTATGCAATTACTTTGATATACTTCCTAAAAGTGAGTGTAAAATGCGTCCGGAAGCCAAAGTGGTCAATCTTAACAATAAGTTATTATAACTAAGCGATAACGTAATCGTAAGCCGTACCTACAGCGTTATTGGCCGTGCGTTGATAGATAAGTTTTTCTTCTTTTTTATATGTACCAAGGTTATACTTAATTTTACAACTTTAGGTCCCGGGTTCGATCCCCGGGTTGGGCAACAAGAAAAAAAAAACATTTTTTTCTAATGAAAAACACACACAGGAAACAACGAATCTATAACATCTGTGGTGTCTTTAGGCAACGGTTATCTTTAGCCATCAAGAAACTGCGTGTCTGTTCGCTGTCTTTTGCCATAACGTAATAGGTTTTAATTTTTTTAACAATATTCCGTACATCTATTAAAAGACTAGCTGAGAAGACAGACGTTGGTTCATTACTGTAAATATCTAATTGTTTTATTTGAACTTTCTATTAAAATAAAGTTTAGCCGTACTCGAGTTTTAGCGAGATTAACTAACAACAATTAATAGATAAATAAAAGCGGTCGAAATGAGAGCGCTACGAAAAATCTTTGGTGTAACACTCGCTGACCGCATTCGTAACAGTGAGATCCGAGTAAGAGAGGGATTTAAAGAAAGTTGGTGTTAAAATGAGAAAGAGCATGCTCTTTTGGTTCGGTCAAGTAGAAAGAATGGAAAATGAAAGAGTGCCAAAGCAGATATACAATGTGAATGTGGATGTAGGTACCCGGAGAAAAGCAGATTGACATCTCAGGATCAATTCGCTCGGGTTTTACTTGAACGTGGTATCGAGAGTATCCGAAACAGACGTTGTTGTGCGAAAAGGGTAATGAATATGGAGGAAGCTAGGAAGGTTTTCAAGGATCATAACACTTTGCACTCAATACTCTCTGCCGACACCGCATGGGACTTGCCGCGAAGATACGTATGTATGTATGAATGTGTATGTATGTAAACTTCATTAAGTGTAATATGAGCCCAATAATAACAGAAATAGGGATGGGTCGCTGGAAACAGGAAAGATCTTCCACGCCTCGATTAGGATCACGGAACCAAACGAGGTCGGTACAATGACAGTGTCCGTTTTTGTTGCTCTGCATTATGATGACATCCTCAAGGTTCATCTACAATTAATGTGTATCCGTGTGTGCGGTTTTTATGCTATGTTTTTAAGGTTGTGCAAGTGCAAGTAAAATTAGTAACCCACTGCTGATAATTTTAGCACAGTCTGACTGCAAACAAAAAGAAAACAAAGAAAAGAAAGATGTGAAAGAAGAGAAAAAAAAGAAAGAAAAGACAAAAAGAAAGAAAGAAATGATTGAAAGAAAAACAAAAATATTTACAAAATAGTTACAAAGATGTTACAAAATTATCTAGGCGTTCCAACATATTCTATCAACTTCTGGTGTATTTTAATAGGTATTAATCAAATTAGTTTTTGTATTGATTACGTGATTATTTATTAATATAAAAAATGTTAGAATGTAAATTAATTTATCCCTAACTACCGTAAACTAGTAGGTACGAGTACCTACATCTATATCTACTTCTCTGCCATATAGCTCGTAAAACACAGGTTAAAATAATATAGGTCATCACTAACAATACCACTGGTGATTGAGTGCTGTACAGCAACTTGTCCGGGTGAGGCCTCCGCTGCCAACCGCCTTACTTATTTTTGTCACGTGGATCGAAACTTGAGACTATTATCTATTATAGCGGCAGGAATAGGTGGAATATAGCAGCAGTGGATATGTACCCAGACGAATTTTAGCACGTCACTCTAACACTTTACCAAGACCATAGGTTTTTTTGGTAATGTTTATTTAACATTTGGTTGCCTCTTAAACGTTGCCTGGCAGGAGAAAACGGGCTATATTACCCAGGAATTACCCGTGCAGTTGTAAATAACGTTCTTGCAGTTACTTGCAGGCGCGGCTTAAAATTAGCAATAAGAAATTTAAACGCAATCAATTGCTACGTGCGGCGTGCCAATAGGATTTTGTAAAATCATATACTCTTGCGTAATATAAATTAGCAATTGTGCAAAAATCGCGCAATTTTTGCCGTGGCTAGTCGACCACTAATTACCAAACTCTTGAGAGCACCAAAATTATGGTCATGGTGAATAGCGACCGAAATATGTAATAGTTAAACGCTGATTCCGATTTTACAACTTTTCAATACAATCCAATAGGTACATTTCCTTCACAACAAGGTGAATAAGTTTATTCACAATTTGTAAAAAATAATCTTACCATGTTCTTACAGCCATGTCATCATCGCATCTGTGGTCTAGAAGTCCTGTGTTGGACTTGACTTCATGAAGTCCCGGGTTTGATTCTTGGGTAAAACAATAAAATCTGTTTTTCAATTACCTAATAAAAACAATGTTGCCCGAGATTGGATATGTGCCCGATTGGCGATAGGTTTGCCACCTATATACCAATGTGAGACTTGATGTCTTCGGCTAGTCCTAGGTTGCACTTTTGCATACCTTTTCGGGGATACGGATGTTAAGATACCACTTACTACAATGAAGGCAATGCTCGTCACCATGTGTCAATATTATTTATAAAATTGGATTAATTAACAAGGTTTCCCCGAAATGACTTAACGCCCATTCAAATGTTGTATTGCCGGAAATTTAATCAGTGAGTGAATTCAACAATCAGTGAACTGAAGCTTGAAAAGAAACATCCGCATCACATTTACTTTGAATAAATACTGTAAATGGGGAAAATATATCTAAGTACCATAGTATGCTTTTTGAATGTATAAAGCAACAAATAGACTGACTTCCTGTATTTATTATATTGTATATAAGTGATATGTTATAATATATATATAAAAAAAGGCAATTGGCAACTTTGAATTTGGAATGTTTGGAGTGTCATTTGCGTAACTTTTAGTAGGGGAGGCCAAGAAGGGATTTTTGTAGTAACCTAGGCGCGTCAGATTAAGACATGCATCTTGCACTTTTGTTAAACATCTCTATTACGTATCAAATCTCTATGTAAGAGTGCGCGTGTAGGGTAGTCAGTCTATTTTTTTTTTGCTTGAAAATATGATGTCAGATTAAAGTACCGCAGTTTTATAGCATGTTTACATTTCATGATGATATAAACAAGACGTACGGTAGTAAGAAGATCAGAAACTTTCAAAACTAAGTCATCTGTGTTAATTTTCAAAATGTTTGATTGACATATTTCCACCATCGGAGACACAGTAGGCGCGTACACTATTAATATTTGATGAATTCGACTATGATTTAGAGGCCGTAATAGTTGTTTTAGCTTCTTGAAGCTCAACCCACCACTAGCTCACATGACCTCATATGAACTTTTTCACTTTTTCATTTAGCATCGCTGGCTCCCCTACTATTTGTCGGTGGCAATAAATACTACTTTATACTCATCAATCTGGAACATTACAATGGCAGGTATCTTCTCACATTGTAGCACAGATAAACTGATGGCAAGAATACATTAGTGCGTTACTGCAATGCTAAAAAAAGCAACATTGACAATGGTATTTTTAATAAACTAGCCAACCCGGTAAACTTGTAGTAGCTAGTCCTGGGTACTAAATAAATAAATAATGATAAATATTCCTGGAAAAGTCTCACACATTGAATCTAACCCCACAGTAAGCAAATTATATGCTCGTGTTATGAGTGTTAGTCAACGATTCTAATACATAGAAATACATAAAAAGATGGAATACTTATACTGCGACTGTGGATGGATGTAGGTACCCGGGGAAACCAAGGTTGACATTCCATGATCAGATCACTCGGATATTATCCGAGGGTAGTGTCAAGAGTCTCCGAAACCGGCGTGTTTGTATGAAAAGGATAATGAGTGTGAAGGAAGCCAGACAGGTTTGTCAGGATCGTGAGGTCTGGCATAAAGATACCAGAATTTATTTAATAAACCCCCAGACCCGGAAATGCAGACATCTATATGTTCATCACATAAATGCCTGCCGCGTTTAGATGTCGACTCCCGACTGGGACTTTTAGATGTTCCGGTCGGGAATCGAACTCAAGCTTCGCTGTTGATCGGTGTAGTTAGGTGTGTACGCTAGCCTCTCAACCAACGAGGCGATCTAAATGAGAGACTAAATAAGCAGACACTCCGTCATATGGACCTATTGGACTTTGTCGATTGGACGGTCTAAGTTATCTTTTTATAACAATTTCTCAATTGCAGAACTTACAAACCCGAAAACAAAAAAGAATAAGTGTTTGTAAATTAAATGCAAGCTTGACTTACTACTACCAGAACAAATCTTATAGGAGCAAAAATTAGTGCATAACTTTCCTAAAGGCCACTGCTAATTCCCGAGTTACTTCAATTTTCAACCCTAGTTAGACGCTAACTCAGTGTTAAATACTTAACCCAGGAACGTGTAAGTGGCCCTAAGAAAATAGAATACCCACCATCCAAATTATGTCACGTTCAGTTTCGTAGATTTGGTGTAGATCACGGTCGGGAAATAGACAGACAAAATTATGTAAATGCTCAAAATGTTATATACGGCCTATATCTAGTCGTCCAAATTTTTAATTAATTTTTATGTAAAGTATTCGTCTTCTACCGTTTCATCCTTTTTGTAAGTATATGTAACTAGATAATAGACACGATTTATTAACTTCACTTAAACTTAATAAATTTTATAGCCCTGATGATGCTTAAGTAGTGAAACCGGTTGGCTACAATTTAATTATAAAAATATATAGTGGAAAGTAAAAGTGAAGTTAATAACTATATAATATATAGTGAAGTTAACATATAGTGGAAAGTAAAAGTGAAGTTAACTAGGTGGTAGAGTTACCTTACCTATTCCTGCCGCCAAAACGTCATGACGTGTTCCGGTTCGGAGGGTAAGGTAGCCGGTAAACTTACTTATGCTCAAGGCCTAACATCTTGGCCTCAGGTTGGCAACACACCATTACCACCTTTGGTGTCTCTAGGCGGCGTGAATTTCTTACCATCAGGAAATACGTCTGCTTGTTTGCCATCCAATGTCATAAAAAAATCATAATGATAAGTGTCTAAAATGGAATTCCACCAAGCACCGACGATAAAAAGTATAGAAACTACCTAGATATTGGTTTTACGATTATGATATAGATAGCTACTTTTTAGAATCCTCGCGTTAATTTGTTTCGTTTGATTCTCTATGCAGTATTAAAATATTTTTAAAAATTACTCTGAATAATGGCATCTTCAGTCGCTATGTTTCCACGAATCTAACAATACCTTGATCATATGAATCGGTCAAGCGGTTTAGAAGATATGAGGTACTAAATGATTTTGCATAAATACCTAACTACAATCATAAGTACGAAGTTAATTACCTCCAGTTGCCACTGAGTGAAGAGAAACGAATATTTTAGTTATTGCAAATATGTATAAAAAAACTACCTTAAAAAACCGACTTTAAAACTAAAATGTAAATAATATATTTTTTTTTTAATTATTATTTATATTCATTATGTACGGTATATCATTCATGTGCTATTTACTAACAAGTTTGAAGTAGGTGCCAAACCTTAAACTAATAATTATATTATTAGTAAGTAAGCTACGAGGCAAAGAGGCAAGAATCACAAAATTATAAATCAATAATATCCGAACAAACACTAATTATTGACCTAATTCCAAAGCCAGCAATTTGTCAATTTATACGGGAGTTAGTCAATGACATATATATATATATATATACCTACAAATTAAATGTATTAATTACACTAAACTAATTTTAAATCATCGCTGTCTTCTTTCAATGAAAGTAACAGAAAAAACCCCTTTTAGTGCTGTCGAATTCGACCGTACACGTAATTTCTTTAAAAGTTTAATCTACCACTCGGAAAACGTTGATTAAAAACATCACAGTTTGACATGTCCGGACATCCGACATGTCTAAAACGTTCCATATCTTTTGTTTTTGTTAAAATTAGATTGTGGACAGCAGAATTACCACCATTATCTGCCCTTGTTAAGAATAAAATTCTAATTTTGCGGATCGGTAGTGTTAGACATATACGTTTACCTCTCGTGCAACGAGGCGGACAATAATTTATACAAGTCATGCTTAATCTTTCCAAAGCCAGTTTTCAAATAATTTTTGTATTTTTGAAATTTTAAATTTCACTATGTAATTTTGAACTGTTCGCGTACCCATAGAACATTCGAATAGATCACAACAGTATATAAGAAGGTAATAACAGAGAAACAATTCCAAGTAATTTTTACTGATGCTCCATATGGTTATAGTAAATGACGGCAGCTACTTCTAACACGATAAAAGCATCGTAGCCGAGTAAATTTGATTCCAGCAAGTGAAGACAATTACAATAAGTACTCAGTAATCATGAGACAATTACCGCGTCCGGTACTCGTGTTATTAACGTATTTACTAATCAAATGAACAAAAGATCAAAAGGCAGAAAATATGAGATGTAACGTTTGTTCTAAATGGGCAGGATTTAGAACATACTGAGAGTATCCTTGATAATGCCTACTGGGAGCATCCCCGATCTGATGATGAAGCTAATAAGACCGTAGTGTAAGGATCTTAAGATCCCAGCCTTATTGTTCATTTGTAATTCGATGAAGATGTACATAAACCGTAACTGGCTTTAATTCTGCACGGAATTTCAAATTTTGAAAGAGAGTTTGCAATGTCACTTATTTACCCTATAACACAAAAACCTACCGTTTGGTTTATAACATAAAAATAATTTATTTTTTGTTACAGATAATTAATTAAATGCAACAATGAAAACAGAAGCGAACAAGGAAAACTTTGAAAACAACTTGAAAATCTATGAAAGAACACTACCTGAGAACTTACTATCAAACAACTCCCCTGTAAAAAAACACGATATGGCTAATGAGAAAAGAGAAAAAGAGACGGAAGACCATAAAAAGGATGACGATTTTAAGGAACTTGGTATATTTGAAAAGGCTAAACGTATAATGTCTCTTATAACTGTAGAACCAATTTTAGCTTGCTATGTCATGCCATCAGTTCTCTCAGCACTGGCTACACAAAATTTATATTTAGAAAAAGCATGTCGAGTAAATTTAAATTTCGGTCACCATATTTGTGACGCTTTGACTCAAAGAGAAACTGCTAATTATACAGCTGAAGAGGAAGCTGTACAGACACTTGTTGCATCTGTTGCAGGATGGAAAACAGTATTACAATCATTTTTGCCTTGTGGAATATTAATATTCCTCGGAGGCTATAGCGATAGAATTGGACAGAGGAAGTTCTGCATGCTTTTGCCGATCATAGGCGAGTTTTTGACAAGCATTGGACTTATCGTGAACACTTATTTCTTTTACGAATTACCAGTGGAAGTGGCAGCTGTTACAGAAGCGATATTTCCAGCATTGACTGGTGGATGGTTTACGATGTTTATGGGGGTGTTTAGTTACATAGCAGATGTTACAACAGAGGAACAAAGGACGTTACGGATAGGAGTTGTAAATTTATTCTATTCTTTAGGAGTGCCTGTGGGTGCGGCTTTAAGTGGAATATTAGTGAGAAAGATTGGTTTATACGGTGTTTTTGCATTAAGTGCGTCAATGTACATAATGAGTTTCTTTTATGGTTACTACAGGATTAAGGAAGTTAAAAGGACCGACTTGGATGTGGTATGTTCATTTTCTGTATTTTTTGTACAGATTATAGTTTACGTCACTTTGTGGTTTCCAGCTTAATGAGTGTTTTTCCAAGATTTGTTAAAGTTAAAAATCCCTAATCACTTTTTGCTAGTACGACTACTACGAACATTGACACAAAAAATTTACAATATTATAAATATAGGTAAACACAAATAGGTATCTAGATCCTAGCAAAAAATATCAAGAAGTTAGGGACTGCCATAACTTCAGCAGAATTAATTCACATACGACCTCAATCAATGTTTTGTCTGTCTGTCTAATTGACAAGTAGTTAAATAGATAAGAGCGTTTAATCAAAAAATATATACAAAAAAATCTGCTTTTTGAACATATATTAATTTTAAGTAAAAAACTAACTATGCTTTTTCAAAATAATAAATATACTTACTAAGTTTTACCTAGCTGAGCCGGCAGACGTTGCCCTGTCCCAACTTTTAATGTTGGTTTTCATCATATGAACATTCTCCTAACAATAAACTAATACAACAAAAATAACAAGAAAAATTGGTCCACCCGTTCAGGCGTGATGCGGTAACCTAAGGAAATAGGAATTAATAATTTTTTCATGTGTTTTTCTTGACTAAAATTATTAAAATGCTAGAAATACTTAATAGGTATTTAAATGAAAATTTGTCGCCTCTATGGTCGAGCGGTCCGGGTGTTGGAATTGACTGCATGAGGTCTCGGGTTCGAATCCCGGGTCGGCCAACAAAAAGAAGATTGGATTTTTCCAATTTTCTAACAAAAAAAATGTTGGTCGGGATTGGAAACGTGCCCGGTTGGCGATAGGCTTGCCACCTATCACATTATGGGACTTAGTATCTTCGGCTAGTCGTGAGTGCTCTGGTTGTACCTACCTCTGCCTACCTCTTCGGGGATGAGGGCGTGAAGATACTTTAAAAAAAATGAAATTAAGTCTAAATATTAAAAGTTTTAATAATTAATATGTAACAACGAAACGGCTGTATAATAAGTTACTCCTGTCGGTCCGGGTCCACTGGGTAGAACTGATCATATCCATGGTTTTTTATTTATTGCCTCTTTGCCAGGCAACAGGTAGAATGCTATGCAGCCGCGACTTCCTCGAGTAGATATTCACCGCCTTACCTTTTCCTGCCACCATAATGACTCTATCATTTTCCTGTTTGGACGTTGGGGTAGCCGGTAAACTTGTGCAACATCCAGGCTATAAGACAGTGATACACCAATAACATCTATGATATCTATAGGCCACGGCTATCTCTTACCATCAATAGAGCCGTGGATTTGTTCACTGACCTTTCAAATAAAAAAAAAGTTAAGCATCTTTATGTCCGTATACTCGAATATGTAGGCAGAGGTACAACCAGGGCTCCCAGGATTAGTCTTAGATATTAAGTCCCACAAAGTGACCTATCACTAACTGGACAAAATATGATCTTACAAAACAGTTTTCATAGCTGTGTTATGGTAGTTGAATACTATGAAATGAAAATCTTGTAAGATTTTAACGTAAACATATTGAAATTTCCGAGAATTTTAAACTAAATTATCATGATAGACTTACACTCGTAGATAACCTCTATCTTATTTTTTTTCGTCATCGTGGTCCGGCTTTCCTGTGCAGAGTAGACCTTCCTGCCAGGAGGAGATCAAAGAATAAATTCATTACTAACAGGACCAATTTTGGTAGAGTATACTGCAACTAGTCTGGGTAGGGATCCAACGACTTTCCTATTCCTACCGTCATAACTGCAGTGTGTTACCCTGCCGAAGAGTGGGGTAGCCGGCTGCTTGGTACAATTGGCCTTGAACCTCGTCCACTCAGCGACGCACCTACAACATCTATGGTGTCTATTGGAACCCGATTGTCTCCTACCATCAGGAAAGCAGTACGTTTGTTGGATATCTTATCACAGAAAAAAGATCCAGAAATTTGTTTCCGAAAAGTATGTCATTGAGTGGAGATCAGTTTCTGCGGATGTTTAAAGAACACCGTGGATTATTATTCAATGATGTGTTTTTAATAGCATATGCGTGTTTCTGAGAAGATAAATAGGTCTGTAGGCTTTATAAAAACACTATTAATAATTATGTGTCATATTCACATCCTTGAGAAAACTTCTTTCAGACAATGAAACAGTTCAGTGAACGATACAAGAAGACTATTATTTTAGTATAATCTTTGCTCTCTTATCTTGGCGCCTCTGTGGTCTAGGGGTCCGGTGTCGGACTTGACTTCTTAAGGTCCTGGGTTCGATCGGACTTAAAGAAATTAGTTAATGGTATATTTCCTTATCTTATTTCTTATCTTTTAAATGAGCTTGATTTTAGAGCCTGACATTAATTTCTTTTTACGGCATATCACTAATTTTAAATAATTTAAACCTGAATTCTTTGCAAATCAAGAACTTGATGCAAATTTTAAGTTCATAAATGGCAAATGCTATAATCTAATAATAAAAACTTTCAACGAACCCCCGCCAAAACCTTTATATAATGTAGCCGCAATTGGTTGGCCCGTTCAAAAGTTATAATGCCACAAACATAGAAACAAACTCACACAGATACACATACATACACACACACACACACACACACACACACGTAACACTACACGTAACAATACACCCCTCGTTTTCCGTCTGGGTTTAAAAAAAAAACATTAATTACTTGCCTATCTACATAATGTACATGTTTGTGTGAATATGCCTTAACGAACGTTCGAGGTAAGATTTTTTACTGTTTCATATTCGTACTGTGGTAAGAGTATAGAGTTAGAATCTTGACTCTAGATGTCACTCACAATTTGTGCCAATGCGAGCCTTATTTGTGGTCTCATTTTGGCAAAATTTTACAACAAAATTACTTTTTCAGCGATAGCTTTTAAAAGAATTGAATTGCTAGCCTATTAAACATCAGGGTGATATGCCTAGCATGCTCAGGGTATCAAGCCAAGTATCACGAGATTTCAGACCTCTTGAACAATCCTACGTTGCATAAATCAAGTCATGCGATGTCATTTAAGGTACTCTTGCTACTGGCGAATTATTAATATTTAGTTAATAAGAATAAACACTAAAATATGATGTTATCGGATTTGTTGAATTTAATTGTAACTGAATGTTAATAATTCGCTAGTCCTGTATTCAAAAGTACCTAAAAGGACATATATACCAACAATTACATACATACATAACAACAATTACATATATAACAACAATTTTCAATTCGCATGATATCGAGATTTCTAAAGAAACCCTACTGCTTATTCTACAGTCTTTTCAATTTCTCAGTCCACAATATTCCACGCCCCTTCTAGTCTCTGTAGTATAGCAGTCTGGTATTAGACTTGATTTTATGAGGAGTTCGGGGTCAGGCAACCAAAAGAAAGTGTGTTTTCTCAATTTTTTTATAAAAAATAACGTTACCCGGTTAGCGATGGGCTAGCCATCTATCACATTGAAGGACCTGGTGTATTTTGCTATTCGTAGGAGCTCTGTTTGTACCTCTGCCTATACCATCGGGCGTGAAGATCCTTTTTTTCTCATTTTATACCAACACTTTTTCTTAATAATTCTTAAAATCACATATTGAGTACATATATTTAATACAATTTTCCACTGGTGGTAAAATACTGTGCAACAACTTGCCGTATAGGGTATATTATACCATTATACCACTTCCTACCGCCATAATAACGTTCCGGAGGGTATGGTAGCCAGTAGATTTACATAATAGGCTTAAATTCTCGGCCTAAAACAGCACCTATAACATCAGTGGTGTCTATTGACCACGGTTCTCTCTTACCTCCAAGAGCATGTTCGCAGACTTCTATGCAATAGACACAAAAAATAGTGTAGAGTTTTTAGACAAAATTAAACACTCTTGACTCACTTGTTAGATTAATGAGAAAATAATTACGCGTTTATGATTTACTTTTACTTGCCTTTTGTACCTTATCTTTTACTGCCTTTGTAACATCAGTGCTCGTCATTTTCGCGTTTAGGTATGGAAAGTATCCGGTGAAGATACTCAAGAGCGTTTTACCTAAACCTTAGGTTGGTATAACGTCAACGGCAAACCAAGGCGGTGCGTAATACAAATCCGGACGAGTCGCTGCGAACTACTACCTAGTCAACTGTTACGGTGCTAGTGGCGGTAAGCCTCTGCTCGCCTTTTAAAGGTGTCTGGCGGGAAGGCAGATGGTCTATTCTGCAAAGGAGCCCGGACCAACATGGGACAACTTTCGTTGAGAGTGGTCCCTTATAGATAAAAAGCTAAAGCCCAAGCCTAACGTAGTAACCTTGATTTACTATTAGAGGCCGTAATAGTTAAATCACTTTAGTTAATTAATTTCTTAGCCTTGGATCAAACTTTGGCTATGCAATTTAGAACACAAACATTACATTACAAATTACAAAAGTTTCTTAATCTGTAAGCAATTTGTATGAAACTAATACTCGTAGTCTAAGATCCTTGGACAGCGAGAGCTCCGTCATTTTAAAACGTACTAGCTGACCTGATATTTATTTTTATTTCTTACGATATTGGAAGGCAAATAAGCAGACAAATTTTCTGGTAGTAAGAAAGAAACGCCGCCGACCTGATCTCACGTTGTTCATCTGAGGCTGGGATGTTATCCTGGCTTCAGGATGGCAAAGCACCATTACCACCTTTGGTATCTCTAGGCAGCGTGAGTTTCTTACCATCAGGAAATCCGCCTGTTTGTTTGCCTTCCAATACCGTAAAAATAGGCATTTGGAAGTTATTTAATACCAGAAAATGTTATGTTGACTAAATTAAATTAGTAAAGAAAATGTTATGTTGAATATATATAAAATTATATCTATCACTTGGCCTTTGCCTTCCGCATGAACGAATAGACCAATGTTCCTTTTTTTTTGTTATTTTTATCGTCAGGAGAAGAATCACACGAAGAGGAAAACTCAGAAAAGTCCAGAGTATATAAGAAATAATAATATTTTATATTCTTCCCATACAGACTATCAGTAGGTAATATTGTCAAGAGATACGAAGTTCGCCAGGTCGTTTAGTTCGGTGTTTATAATATATAGGTACCTATCTCACATTTAAAACAAGTCATTATACTTATGAATACAATAGTATCCACATTTACAAATATGTATCTATGTAGGTACCTTAGTACATATCTATAATACTAACCAACATTTTTGAGTCACATTTAAATTTTTAAACAAACATCTTCAATTAATTAAACATCTCTTATTTTTGATAGTCTCGAGAGAAGGTAAACCGTTCCGTTAAAACATATGGAAGGTACATAAATTGTATTAATTTTGTTATCCCGAAAACAGAGAATTGTTTGAATTTATTTTCCATAGATTTGGAGTACAAATAAGCAAGTTACCTAACGGACAAAAAGGCGAGTTTTACGTTTGACATGTTTGTATGTGTTTTCCGTGTTTGTCCGGGCTTTTTTGCAGAATAGACCGTCTGCCTTCCTGCTAGGCAGCTCGTAAAAGGCGAGCATAGGCTTACCGTCATTAACACCGTGACATTTGACTAGGTGGTAGATTTTCGGAGCGACTCACCCGGATTGGTACCACCGCCTTACCTATTCCTGCCGCCATAACGTTAATACGTGTTCAGATTCGGAGGGTAAAGTAGTTGGTAAACTTACTTTTGCTAGGCCTAACATCCCGGCCTCAGGTTGGCAACGTACCATAGCTAACTTCGGTGTCTCTAGGCGGTGTGAATTTCTTACCATCAGGAAATCTTTCTGCTTGTTTGCCTTCCAATATCATAAAAATAAAAATAAAATAAAAAATCATAACCCCTTAACAGATGGAACGATTTCGGAACGGATTTTCTCGTTTAAATGGTGATACGAGCGAAAAGGCTCTTAGCTAAGTTATGGTGTTTATGTTTTTTTTTTAATTTATGAGGTCTTAAAGATAGTCTTGTCTAACCAATCAAAGGCAAGACTCGGGTTCGATTTCTTACGGGTGCAACGTGTGATGAAGTGTGGCAAGGTGTTTTTTAAATTTATATTGTTATTAATTTTAATATTTCTATGTAAAAGTATTGTTGACTCACACCTGTACAAGAGCATAATATAATTTGCTTACATTAGGTTAGACTACTTCTAAATAGTTTATTCCCCGTGTTGATCCTGGCTCCTTTGTAGAATAGACCATCTGCCTTCCTGCCAAGCAGCTCGTAAAAGGCGAGCATAGGCTCACCGTCACTAACACCTTGACATCTTATTAGGTGATAGTTTCGCAGCGACTCGCCCGGATTGGTTCCACCGCCTTACCTATTCCTATCGCCATAACGTCAATGCTCGCTGTTGACGTGTTCCGGTTGGAGGGTAAGGTAGCCGGTAAACTGACTTTAGCTCGAGGCCTTACATCCTGGCCTCAGATTGGCAACGCACCATTACCACCTTTGGTGTCTCTAGGCAACGTGAATTTCTTACCATCAGGAAATACGTCTGCTTGTTTGCCTTCCAATATTATATAAAAAAAACTTTGATGAATAGTAATTTTGTAAGGCAATATAGGTAAGTGTTCAGAATATACTTCCTTAGATAAGAATGATGGGGCTTCATGAACTACCCTTTTAGATAGTACGACAATAGTAGGCTAAATAGTAAAAAAAAGTATCTTCACGCCCATATCTCCGAAGAGATAGGCAGAGGCACAACCAAGATGTCCACGACTAGCCGTAGACACTAAGTCCCACAATGTGGTAGGTGGCAAGCCTATCGCCAACTGGGCACATATCTAATCATATCAATATTAAATAGAAAATTTAAAATATAAATTTTCTATTTTTTTAATTGCCAGACCCGGGAAATGAATTCGAGACCTCAAGAAGTCAAGTCCGACGCAGCGCCAGACCGCTAGACCACCAAGGCGATAAAAAGTAGGCTTTGCATTAAATCTTAGACACAATATTTCTATTTATTTTTAAACAAAACATTTTTCATTATTACATTTTTTGTAGACAACCCTATAACAATGTGTTTGCAATAAAATTGCGCTTACGTAGATGATTTTTTTATTACTATACAGTATAATATCTGTATAAGCAAGGCAACCCAAATAAATAACAGGTACCTCAACTGCTAAACATTTTATACGTGTTATATTAAAGTTAAATACTTTAAGTCGGGTTACAATTTTCTTATAAGCTTCATTCGCCTCTGTGGTCTTGCGGTCCAGGTAATGGACTTGTAGCATAAGGTCCCGGGTTCGATTTCCGGGTCGGGCAACAAAAAAAGTTTGGTTTTTCCAATTTTCTAATAAAAAAATGTTACTCGGGATTTGATATGTGCCCGGTTGGCGATAGGCTTGCCACCTATCACATTGTGGGACTTAGTGTCTTCGGCTAGTCGTGGGTGCCCTAGTAGTGCATATGTCTACCTCTTCGGGATATTCTTTTTACTAGAAAAACCTAATTACATTTTTGTTGCCCGACCTGGGATTCGAACCCGGGGACCTCAGGCAGTCAAGTCCATAATTCTTGTGTTCGTGTGTTTGTCACTGAACTCCTACTAGACGACTGGACCGATATCGATGAAACTTTTTGTGTGTGTTCAAGGGAATTCGAGAATGGTTTAGATTCACAATTTGGTCTCCTGGAAAATGTTTTTTAAATATTTTTTTAATAATAAGTAGTTGTTGATTTTGGAATGTTTCACATCGGATCCGACAGACTGCGCTACTGTCGAAGCAGTAATGTCAAGCGATTCGTAGTTTGCGGGGTTAGGTATATGCACAAAAAATTAAGTTCCATTACAGAACATAATCTGATCAAATAATATGTTATGTTACATGTGTATTTTACACATTTATACTTGTTATGCAGTTATCGATACTTTCTCAAACTTACACAGAATTATGTAACTGACAGTTAGTTGCATAAATTCGTCCAATTGGACCATTTTACGCAATGAGAGCACAATCCACAAAATACCTTTTAGGGGTTTAGGTGTTAGCTTTAAGGTTTTTGAAAGGGTTTAATAGAAATTAATAAAAGTAAAACTCTGTACATGTAGGTTGAACCTGTGTATTTTAAAAAGCATTTTGAAAAACCTGCAAACGGTTTGATCATTATGCTTCAGTTTTTTTACCGAATCTGTCATCATTTTTCATAATGGGGTATATGGCAAGAATTAAAAAATATATGCTTGTGTTATGGGTGTAAGTCAACGATTCTTACATATAGAGAGAATTGAATGAGGCCGGGATGTAGGCTTCGAGCAAAAGTAAGGTTACCGTCTACCTTATCCTCCGAACCAGAAAACGTCAGAGGCAAGCACTGAAGTTATGGCGGCAGGAATAGGTAAAGCGGTAGTAATCCGGGCGATTCGTTGCGAATCTCTACCACCTAGTAAAGAGGAACCACCTTGAGAGTACCACCTTGTTGGAAAAATCTCGTCATTTAAATTTACTAGTCGTCGCCCGTTGGTTGAAAGTCGACTTTAATAAATTTTAATATCTTGTTGATGAGAACGCCATCATCATTTCTGAAGACCAACTACTTTGTTTCCAAACTTTTTAGTCCGCCATCTGTGTATTTTATCGTTATCATCAATATATCTGTTTGTGTGTATCAAGTGCATGGTAGTGTGGGTAATGTTTTATTTATTATTTTAATGTACTTTATAAGCATTGTTATTGAAAAATATTAACGTTTTGTACTTCTCTCACACGTAAACTATAAGTGTGCCAAATTTTATGCTCCTGCGTCCGCACGTAATTTTCGTAAAAAGGGGCCCAAAGTTTTGGCATCATGTATAATTAGTGTATTGATTTTGTTACGTATCGGACAATGCGCTCTTTTAGTTACATAATTGGTGAGTTCAATGACTAAATCAGGTCACTGGTGCGTTACAATGAAAAATTGTCCGTCAACTTGGCCCAGATCGCTTCAAAGGAAGGACAGCGGTTATCAGACGCTCTGGAAAATTAAATATTCCATTTACTATTTGAAAAAGTGTTGATTATTATTTTGAATTTATTTTGTAAATAGGATTGTTATTCCTAACAAGCTGCCTTGGCAAACTTCCATGCGTGAACGCATGGAAGTTCGTTTGTATGACAAAAATTAAAATGTTGTTCTTCCTTGTTTCTTCGCCCCTTTTCTTTGTGCAAACTTTGTTCCAAATTCAATGTTGCCAATTGCTTATATTTGTTATATTATATATTAGGTACTAACTGTCCCGGCAAATTTCGTTTCACCGGTTCTGTTTGTATAAGAAAACTTAAAATGTAGTTTTTCCTAGTTTTCCCGCAGTTTTTCCTTTTTTATTATCTTTTAAAGTTTTCCTGGACTTGAAATAATAATTCAAAACTAAAACTAGCCAAATTTTGCGGCACGTTATGTTAGCCAATTTCACACATCACAATATTGAAACTCGAAAAGGCTGGAACTATGGGATTGTTTAAATTAAGTATTCTAAAAAAATAAGTGTCTGAATGAGTATATACAGGGTGACATTAAAAGGACCAACCATATTTTGAGAAAATATTTCGGAATCGATAACACTTTTGTGCTAATACTTTAATAAAAAATGTATGTTTATCCAACGCAAAATACAAGATGCATAGTTCTAACGTAAGTAAACTGTAAAGCATAAAACTGGCTCCTTCCGACCGCAGTCGCATTCGGAAGCTGGTGACGTCATAACTCGTACTAGGTACGGCTTTGCGTGATTACAAGTGAAGCATTTTTGTGGACTGTTTTTAAAGATTTTTTGTAAAAGTAAATATTAAAGTTCACCCTCTAACTTACTCTCTGTAACCTCTTACATTAAAATTTGACCGGTTCTTTCAAAGTATCCCTGTATGTTAGGTAGGTACTATGTCGCGATTTGATAATTATTTTCTCGAAATATACCAAGTGGTCCCGCATAAATATACCCTTTTAACATCCTACATCCTAGTTTTGAGTTAGTTAGACCACAGATTTTTATTTCTTGGCTGTGATTATCTACACAGTATATTCATAGGTGATGCCAAAACTTTGGACCCATTTTTACGAAAATTGCGCGAACGGAGGAGTATGAAGTTTAGCACACTTATAGTTTATGTGTAGGAGAAGTACAGAACATTAATATTTTTCAATAACAATGCTTACAAAGTACATTAAATCAATAAATAAAACATTACCCACACTACCATGCGCTTGATACACACAAACAAATATATTAATTATAACGATAAGACACAGATGGTGCACTAAAAAGTTTGGAAACAAAGTAGTTGGTCTTCAGAAATGAAGATGGCGTTCTTATCAATAAGATATTAAAATTGATCATGGTCGAATTTCGACCAATGGGCGACAACTAGTACTTATTAATGCATAATTCTTTGCCAAACTCAAAACTAAACATAAGTATTACTAAAAAACCATAGTCGGATTATGATAATTTTTATCATCAGTATGTTTTCGGCCCAGTAGAACATATAAAAAAATAGTCAATTTGAAAACCTCCTTTTTTGAGTCAGTTAATAATGAAATTTTAGGAATGACTACAAATTTTTCATTAATGTGATTAAATTTGGAATTACCCTCGTAGGAAAGTAATACCAAAAACTGCCGTACTTATTAAAAAATCTCAAAGCTATAAAAGTTAATCAATTAAAAAAAGAATCAAATATTTTAAGTTTAGATTTTTTTATAGTTTTTTTTAACTCCAATCTATATGTTAAATTACAAAATATTAACACTAGTGGCTGGAATGAAAGGAGAACAAAGAAAACGAGTACACAATATTTACGTTAATTAAGTCGTTAGCATGAGCAAAAAGGGATAAAATGTCGGAAACATTTAAACCTATTGATTATAATAATTAAAATTGACATTTCCAGAAACCAGCCAGAAACTGTTGTGAGTGGCTACGTACATTCTTCGACATGCAATATGTGAAGGACACGATGATGGTAGCACTTAGGAAAGGTCCCAACAATCGCAGGCTACGAGTGATCATGCTTATCGTCGTTTTGTGTGTTGTTATCGGACCTATTTATGGTAAGTAAATAAATATTGAATCTCTAGAAATATTGTGTTGGCCTCAGGTTGGCAAGGCACCATTACCACCTTTGGTGTCTCTAGGAGGCGTGAATGTCTTACCATCAGGAAATCCGTCTCCTTGTTTAACTTCCAATATCATAAAAACACCCAGACCCGGAAATACAGACATTCGAATGTTGTTAACTAAATGTCTGCACCCTCGGGAATCGAACCCGAGCCTCGCAGTGGGTAGGTGGCGTCAGGCGATGAGGCATAGATGAGTCTAGCCCTACCTATGTAATTATGTATGCGACTGTGTATTAATATGTGAACCATGTACTTTGTTCATGAATGTGACATCGATTTCTTCGTTTTTTGAGCTGATTTCAAACTTCTTTTTTTAATTTGAAAAAGAATACGTTCGGGTGGTGCAATTGTAACCAAATCTGAATCTAATGATGGAAATTCAGGGTAATCGGGGATAATATTAATTTTATGTGTAACTAGATGATTTACTTATTGAAATTGAAGGCGGTTTTTTAGAAAGAAAGAAAGAAAAATATTTATTTGCAGAATATGAGTGTTACAAAGATGTTATAAAATTATTTAAGCGTTTCAACATATTCTACCAACTTGTGGTGTGCAAATATTTAATAGGTTTTAATCAAATTACTAATTTTAATTATTTAATTACAATCTACAACACACTGTATTTTGTATTTATTATAAGATTATTTATTAATACAACAATTTTTAGAATGTAAATTAATTTATCCCTGTCTACCGTAAACTACCACCGTTTCCAAACCTAGCCAGACAGGAGAAGAAACGGCGAAACAAACTCCTGCGTACCCGACATTCTGCAATTATTAATCATATTAGAAATACTAAATTATTTATTCTTATCTGCAAGATAATCTTTGACACTGTAATAATTTTTCTCCAAAAGTAAGTTGAATACCTTTTTTCGAAATCTGCTTAATGGAAGTGATTTAAGATTATCAGGAATTTTGTTGTATATACGAATTGACATGCAATACACATTATTTTTATAAATGTTGATTTTTTGGTTAGGCACATGTAGTTTCTCACTATTTCTAAAATGAGATAAACCTAGGA
>NJDD01000807.1:81446-103915 GCA_002245505.1 Calephelis nemesis
ATCTCTCAAGTTTCGTTAACAAAATTTTATGTGATACAAAATCAAACGCTTTACTCATATCTAAAATAAAGCAAGGGGAAACTTTTTACTATTTAGGCATTCTGTTACGTTTTTAACTAAGTCAAAACAAGCACAAACTGTAGACCTACCTTTTCTAAATCCGTATTGATTATTCTTTAATAAATCAAACTGAAGAAGATAACTGTATAATTTGTCATACATTATTTTTTCAAAAATCTTAGAAATGACTGGAATTAAAGTTATTGGTCTATAATTGTTCATGTCACACCTATCCCCTATTTTAAATAATGGCTTGACAATAGACTTTTTTAAACGATTTAAACGATTTACATTTTTACTGATGTATAATACTAGTTAATTGTAAGTATAATTTATTTATTTCAGGTGAAATGTCAGTTTCGTACCTGTTCACAAGATACCGTTTTAACTGGAACGAAGTAGACTTCAGTATGTTCTCAACCTACGCCATGTGCACTTCATTAGTAGGTATGTCAATTTACTATAATGAAAGTAATAATAAGCATTTAAAGAGAAAGAGAAGAGGCCAGGATTCTGGAAAGAGAGAGACAGACATAGAAAATCCTAGACTATAATACTTTAGTCATGGTTTTTATCATATGAGAGTCTCACATAAGTGCATAGTAAAGGTGAGCTTATAATTAAAACCAAAATATAATTAATAGCCACAAAAAGCTTTAAAAATTATCCCTAGACAAGTTACACAAATTGAATCCAACCCCAAAATAAGTAAGCAAATTATATGCTTGTAAACACCCATAAGTGTTTCTCAACGATTCCAATACAAAGAAATACTTAAATAGATACCAGAATAAATTTAATAAACACCCAGACCCAGAAATGCAGACATCCAAATGTTCATCACACAAATGCCTGGTCGAACCCGAGTCCCGTGGTTAGTCAGTGTAGTTAGGCGTGTGCGCTAGCCACTCGAGTTGCAGTCGGTACTATGTGAAAACCCTTCTAGGAGGGCAATTGCCATTGCCCGTAGCTCGCTATGCTCGTGATTACAGGCATATATATCATGCAAAACAAATACCTAATATTATAAAATTATGTATGAGTACACCCAAATTTTTCTTTTGTATGAGGCGCCACTTTGTTTTTTTTTTTTGGAATTTCCAAAAACAAATTACGAAAGTATATGGCTGGCCTAACCTTCATTTTAACTTTCCGGATCTTCGTGAGCGCCGCTAACCGTTCCGGTGGATTTTAAATTTACTCGCGTCGAAATAACTGCCTTAAATAGTTTAACTGCCTTAAACTTTTAATAGTTTAACTGCCTTAAAACTCCCCGTGTTGGTCCGGGCTCCTTTGCAGAATAGACCATCTGCCTTTCTTGCCAGGCAGCTCGTAAAAGGCGAGCATAGGCTTATCATAACTAACACCGTGACATCTGACTAGGTGGTAGAGTTTTGCAGCGACTCGCCCGGATTGGTACCACCGCCTTACCTATTCCTGCCGCCATAACGTCATGACGTGTTCCGGTTCGGAGGGTAAGGTAGTCTGTAAACTTACTTTTGCTCGAGGCCTAACAGCCTGACCTCAGGTTGGCAACGCACCATTACCATTTTTGGTGTCTCTAGGCGGCGTGAATTTCTTACCATCAGGAAATCCGTCTGCTTGTTTGCCTTCCTATAACATAAAAAAATGGTCTGTGAGAAATAAAAGTGTCAACATTAAGCAATTATTGTCTTGCCAGTTACGAATCTGATTTTTTCAAACGTGTGGAACGTGTGTTATACCTAGAAAGCTTTAATACTACTGGAGGTTACACTCATAACAAAGACCTGTAGGACTACCTACTCTTCAATCTCGATTTCATGCAAATTGAAATTTGGAATCGGATAGTTTACTTTAGGTACTCTTGAACACAATACTAGTAATTCTTAATAGGTATATGGTTTATAATAATCAATTACTTTATTTGAAATATCCGATTCCAATTTAGAATTTGCAAGAAATCGAGATGCAACAGTAACCCTACAAGTTGTTGTCATTTCCAAATATTGCTGACTCTCTCTAATTTAGATACTGGCCTCTCTTTTGTTCTGACTATATTAATAATTAACAATATAAGAATTTCAGAAAGAGAGGTCAGTGGGTACATTAGAGTGAGTCAGCAGTATTTAGAAATAGCATCAGTCCCTTTCCCATGAGTTTACCGCGCTCGCTAGCGACTCTGTGAATTATTTGTATGAAAATTTTGAACAGCGCCTCTACTGATCAATGAGATAACTAAATTTTAGGCTAAAAGTGGTATAGATTTCGATCCGTAAATAACGAAACATAATCTATAGCAGCTCATGGTAAATGTACTCAGGGCCGTCTTAGATTAGGATGGGGCCCTTGGGCACACGAAAACTGGGGGCTTTTGGAATATAAAGAAATCAAACTTCACAATTTTTTTCACTATGAGTTTTTGGGTAATCCATTACATTATTTTATTATATGAGTAAGCCGCGGTTTTTTTTTATGATAACGATACTAATTTCTTTCAGAATTTCTGTTGAGCAAGATCTTCTGTTAAATCCTCAAAATCAATTTTCTGAAGAATGTCACTTTCTATGCTTATAATTATTGAAAAATTACATAGTCGTTTATAAGCTGCGAAAAACGTAATGCACCCAACCAAGATATTTTAAGGTTAAAAGTGAGTAAAATGGTCCATCCCTCGGGGCCCTCTGAGTGCAGGGGCCCTGGGTACTGGCCCCGTGTGCCCTTATGGTAAAGACGGTATTGAATGTACTGTTCTTTGTTGAGAATGTAACCTTTAGTTACTACTACTAGCTTCATGCTGGCTAGTTACAATTTTTCTTGTGTTTACAGAGTTTAGACGCAATCTAGAGGAAAATGGTCGTAGTTTTTTTGTAATAGGTAAATAGTATTAAAGTTCGTGTTGCTATCGAGTGAAATTACTTAGTAAATTTTGGTGGCATTTTGTACAATGTTGTTCAGTGAAAGTGCACAAATAAAATAATCATAAAGAAATTAGTGTATCGTGTATTTTCTCGTTGCTGCTAAATCTCATTGAAAGAGCTTGAGAAATGAGGCCACCGCTTTACTCTAGACACTGACATGACTTTCTTTGACGATTTATGATTAATTTAAAGTTTTGTTCCGTTTGTGTATAATCGGGTAATTTTATGCAAATTTTAACCTGTGTAATGGCAAATGCTAACGCTAGTGCCAATAACTAAAGAAGAAAAACGTGTGGAACTACGAGTACTAAGTATGACTTATTAGGTAACTGGAAGTATGTAGTAAAGATTTGTTTGAATCTCACGTTCAACTTTAACAATGGGACAATTTGTCAATTGAAAAGTGACGTTAGTATAGTAGCGCACCAAATTTGGTCTGTGCTGCGAATTACCTGAGGTATTACGTTTGCACACATATCTACCGAGACATATACATACTGATTTTATCGATAAGCACGAAAGTACAGGTATACAGCCTGGATAAAGAGTCAATATAATTCATCTCGGTCTGTATCTGCTTATTTGTTTTCAGTAGGAAGTCGTCCGCCACAAACATCAAAAATTTTGTGACCGAATTCGGAAAAAAATTGAACGCAACAGTTGTATGGACCTGCCACACAAGATCAGAAACATTTCGTATGGAATTTGAGTGTATTTGTATGGAGCGCCATTTTTGTTCCGAATGTATCTGGCGAGCGTAAATCATGCCAATATATACCTATTTATTTATGATAAACGATCACTACTTTTCACGGACATTTAGAATACCAAGAGACTCTTCAATGCATAACGGAATTTCTCTAAAAGATTCCCAAATGTCAGTTTGCTCATATCACTATAAAAGGAAAAAGGACTTTTTCTGAAAGGTTCCTAAAACCAATTTGAACATGTCGCCATAAGTTAAAAGACTTATTCTGAGTGCAACCTAAGTACCTGTTAGGACATACCGCCATGGGCAAATGGATTTTATCTGAAAAGCTTCTAAGTATCAGTTTGGACATATCACACTGGTTAATTAGACTTTTTCTGAAAGATTCCCAAGTAACATTTTGGTCATACCCTCCTGGGTAGATGGACTTTTTTTAAGGTAAACACCAGTTTGGACATACCGCCATGGGTTTATGGACTTTTTCTAAAAGATTCCTAAGTATCAGTTTGGACATATCGCCATGGGTAGAAGGACGTTTTTAAAGGTTCTTATCAGTTTGTGACATGCCACCGTGGGTCAACAGGTTAAATTATACCGAAAGGTGGTGTAGAGGCAGTGCCAGTTTTAACATTACATGTGACCTGGACGACATTTCTATTCCCTCTTAATGCAATTCAAACACATAACTACAAAAAACAACGTATTTTAAGAATAATGTTGTTTTGTAACGATTTTATTACAACGAATTTTTTCCTAAATTTAGAGAACTTACAAGTAGGACTAGTTCTTTACGCGATCTGAGGGTCCTTTTTATCTGCAGCCCTGGACAGTCACATTTCAACGGCGCTATTGGCAAGAAGTTAAGTTGGAGATCAAGTTGCTGCACTTGGGATTTAACTTACCTCAATGTGTAAAGGAAACTGTTCCTCAGAACATTCCTTTTGGAAGATGTAGTGGAGTGAACCAATATATCTACGGCACGCCAATGGATCAAACTTTTAGCACTACCTACCTTAAATCTTATAGAGGTTTTCTTCATTTCAGGAACATTGTTCTCAGTAGGGGTGTTCAGTCATCTTTTGAAATTCGACGATGCTATCATCGGTGTGATATCTTGTATGAGCAAGATATTAGCAGGTTTCATGTATGCGTTTGCTACGAAAACCTGGCAGATTTATATTGGTAAGTTATTTGAAGAAAGAGGTTTTAGATTGTAACTAAGTAGACTTAAATTGACTCTAGAGTATTAAATTTTTGGTGCGTTTCCCTATTGAGTGTTAAGTCTTTTTTTAATAAAAAGAGGGTTAACTTTTATTTAAGTTTCTAAATTTTTAATTATAACATAACTTGCTGTTGACTCGCGACTTCGTAGCGTGGAATACATTTTTATGAAAACTTTCATCCCCTTTGTTATAGTCCATTTGGCGTTAGTAGTATCCTCACGCCCATATCCCTGAAGAAGGAGGCAGACGCACAACCAGGGCACCCATGAGTAGCCGAAGACACTGAGTCCCACAATGTGATAGGTGGCAAGCCTTATTGTCAACCGGGCACATATCCAATCAAATGTAACGTTATTTTTGTTAGAAAATTGTAAATGTACATTTTCTATTTTATTTGTTGCCCGACCCGCGCGTCGAACCCGGGATCTCAAGAAGTCAAGTCCGACTCCGGACCGCTAGACTACACAGGCTACTCCATTGGGTGTTAACTTTTAAAAAAAAGTTCTTAGGTTTGAATTCGGGTCTTTACCTAAATGAATATCAGTTTTTATCAAATTCGGTATAGCGGTTTAGTCGTGGAAGCATTACAGATAGAAAGACTTTCACATACTACGAATTACGAGGAAATCTTATATTTTCAAATCAAATTTACTCAGTCACTTTAGCACCTCACATTTTTTTGTGTATAATACTTGTTTAACACTTCTATACTTCTTTTTTCAGCACCCTTAATTGAAATATTCAACGGGACATCGTTCATAGCAATGAGATCAATGGTTTCAAAATTAGTTGAAAGAGATGAATTGGGTAATCTCACATTATTACTTTTTTATTAATTTTTAAAATATTAATTTATGTTAAGAAAATGAAATCACAAATAGTTAAAAAGGTAACAATAACAACTTTGTTAGTAACATTATGTTTATAGATTATTCATTAATAGGCTATTTAGTAATAGTAAAACAATGTAATTATATTATTTCCCCGTGTTGGTCCGGGCTCCTTTGAAGAATAGACCATCAGCCTTCCTGCCAGGCAGCTCGTAAAAGGCGAGCAAAGGCTTACTGTCACTAACACCTTGACATCTGACTAGGTGGTCGAGTTTCGCAGCGACTTAGCCGGATTGGTACCACCGCCTTACCTATTCCTGCCACCATAACGTCGTGACGTGTTCCGGTTCGGAGGGTAAGGTAGTCGGTATACTTTCTTTTGCTCAAGGTCTAACATCCCGGTCTCAGGTTGGCAACGCACCATTATCACCTTTGGTGTCTCTAGGCGGCGGAAATTTCTTGCCATCAGGGAATCCGTCTGCTTGTTTGCCTTCCAATATCATAAAAAAAAATTACAAAACTGAAATTGACGTTCAAAAAATGTATGTTACTTTAATTAGGTACTTTGAAAAAAAATAAAACAACAACAACATAAGAAATTTTATTCCATTCAAGTACCTACTGATGAACTTAATTTCTTTGGGTCGTTTCAAGTCTCCGGGATCAGCGGGTTTGTATGAAAAGGGTTATGAATGTGCAGAAAGCCACAAAGTTCTGGAGGGGTCGTGACATTTGGCACTCGATACTCTCTATCTACCCCGTAAGGCACTTAGCGTGAAGTAAGTGAAGCGTATGTACGGGTATGTATGTACATACCCTTCACTTACTTATAATTAATAATTTATACATGCATATACATACATATCTTCACGCCAAGTCCCTTACGTGGTAGGTAGAGAGTATCGAGTGCCAGACCTCACGATCCTGACAAACCTGTCTTGCTTCCTTTACATTCATTACCCTTTTCATACAAACACGCCGGTTTCGGAGACTCTTGACACCACCCTCGGATAATATCCGATTGATCTGATCGTGAAATGTCAGCCTTGGTCTCCCCGGGTACCTACATCCATCCACATTCGCATTGTATATCTGCTTTGTCAATCTTTCATCTGTCATTCATTCCACATGACCGAACCAGCGGAGCATGCCCTTTCGCATTTTAACACCAACACTTTCTTTCAATCCCACTCGTTCTCGGATCTCACTGTTACGAATGCGGTCAGCGAGCGTTACACCACATATTTTCCGTAGTGCTCTCATTTCGACCGCATTTATCCTACTTTCATGATCTTTCTGACATGCCCAACTCTCGCTTCCATACAATAACGTTGGGATAAGCACAGAATTATGCAAAGCGATTCTAGCTTTTTGACTCAAAACCTCGCTTTGGAATAGCTTACCCAACTTCCATTCCCTGCACTCACTCTCCTCTCTACATCCGCGGTGTACCTTCCATCCTTGCTAAAAGCACAACCAAGATATACAATTTCATTCACTTGTTCCAGCACTACATCATCAACCAAAACTCTTACATCCGTTCTGGCTACATCTCTTTCAAATACCATTATTTTGGTTTTCATCGCATTCAAATTTAAGCCCCTTTCTTTACAATCTTCTTCCATAACTGTGACCAGTGTTTGCAGCTCAGATGGTGTAGAGCCCAAATTTTAATTTTAAATAAATTAATAATTTATTTATAATTATATACATGCTGTTCCTGCTACAGGTAGCCCAGATTGTCGCCACTACAATATTTATTCTCGCCAACACTATGTCAATCACCATGTCGCGTTTTAGCTATAGATTCGCAATACACTGTTGAAATTTTTGCCGTCATTAGCTGATGGTTGTTTTTTGTACTAGGTATGTAATAAAAATATGTAGTGAAAATTATAGAGAAACATCTAGGATTTCTTGTGTTTTAGGAAAAGTGAACTCTTTCTTCGGATTAGCAGAAGCAATGATGCCCCTCGTCTATGCTCCTATGTATACCACAGTCTACACTGCCACCCTCAAAACATTCCCTGGTGCATTCTTCCTGCTTGGAGGTGCTTTGACTGTGCCAGCTGTGCTTATATTTTTGTAAGTAAAACAATTTTCGTTTGCATAAAATTAGAATGGATAAGAAAATCAACAATCGTTTAATTCAATATAGAGTTATGTGTTAAAGTAAGTGCTTATATGCGGCAGGCAAAGGTACAATCAGGAAACCCACGACTATACGATCCCAAAGTCCCACAATGTGATAGGTCACATTGTGGGACTTAGGACAAACTTATCGCCAACCGGGCACATATCCAATCCGGACAACGTTGTTTTTGTTAGGAAATTGATAAAACACAAAATCAATAGATATATATTTTATTAAAGCTAGTGCTACCCTGGGCTCCTAGTGTCCTGAGTTTCATTTCCCTAACTGAAGCACAAGTTTGCAAATATCTACAGATATACAAATTAAACTAAACCCAAAATAAAAAAGTAAACAAATTCAAGATTCTGTAATGTAAAAACAATAATGAAAATTAATTAAATTATTAAACATTTTGAGGTATGTTCCACTGTCCCGATTAAGATGAGGAAATTCATTAGCTGATGTTATATGTAACTGACAGGCTCCTCAACTGCGGGTGAACAAAATGCTTTTAAATCAGGGACATAACGCTGGTAACATCTTTTGTTGAAATAATAATTCGAAGCATTACGTGATTTTACCCTTCAAAATTTAAGTAGGTATATATCTTAATGAAAGTAACATTGCTATTATTTAATAATAACTATTGGCATTTTGTTTTAGATGGTTGTATCTAGCTAATAAGAAACATGGCGAATCTATTAAAACCGTCAATAGCAATGTTGAAAACATGGAGAAACCAGAGAAGACGGGATTGGAAAACAAAGCATTTGAAAGTGATGAAAAACCAAAACCAGTTAACGAAGCAACGAAAGAGGCCAAAGACCAAACAGATAATATCAACCAATCGCAAATAGAGATGGGATTCACTGAAAGCATGCTTTGTACTAGTAAATTATAATTCGGTTATAACAAGGGCCTTTACCTTGATATCTTAAAACAGTATTATTTAGATACTGCAGCATTCATAGAACTGCAGGTTCCAATCCATGTATTAAGGTAGCCTTTTCAGGTTACCTTATCGCCATTGTAGTACGTACAGTACTTTTACATAAAACGTTTTATCTTTGTACTGTAAAATCTTGATTTATATACAAAAAATGGCACGATATAATACAGTGCCACCGCATCTCCTTGCGGCGCTGCGGTACGCGCTACGAAACCACATTTACGGACGGGAATGTGCCACATTAAGCCCCGCAACAATGCACAAAACTGCATACAATTCACAGAATGCACATAAATGACTTGTGCGCAATGAATCTCGACTAAGATAGATTTAGTTTCGAAATCGAAAGCCTTCAGGCAATTTGCAAAATGTGAAGTTTGCATTGTAATATCTACTCCACTTCGACATTCAAATGTTAAATGAACGAAGGACGGAGAGAATGCGGCGCGTTTTGCATTGCAGCTACAGATGGAGGCTGGAACAACCCGCATGCGACGTTCCGTGTCTGTGCAGTCGCATGCGGATTGCAGCGGAAGTGTACTATCCTCCTAATAATCAAAATCTGTTTATTACTTTTGGAAACGTGGTTTTGAAACTTCGCAATTTTACCTGGGGGCTGATTATGGAAAAGTGTACATGAAATAGCTGTCAAATGACGTGTTTTATATTTGCTATACTATATGTTTTATTTTTTTAGCTAATTATTTATTTGAGTTGGTCACTGAGATACATAATCAGCCCCTTGGTTTTTATTTTTGATAACTCTGGGTGATATCATTGGTGCTGAATATTTCTGACTGGAAGAAAATAAATTACATCTTTTTGAATCACAAGCGATCTATCAATGATTTCGCTTAGACTCCTATATTGATATAAAATGGGACTGAATTAAAATTAGATGTTATCGCGTCATACTCGGTTTGTACCAAAGAGAAAGGGGTAATTTATACGTTACATCGTCGACATAGAATTTCACTACATACATTCCTATTAAATAACACGTGTACTTTGCCACAATACACTCAATTCACTTAAGCAGTTTCACTATTTACATCATCTTAAGGACTTTGCGACTAAAAAAATGTTTTCTACATTAAGCTTTTGGACTTAAAAATACTGACCGCTAAAACGAAGTGGACGTTTTGTCTCTAGCTTCAAAAAGTAATGAATATACATACATAGATAGTAACATATACGTAGTATTAAATAAAATATAGTGTGGAAAAGAAGAACTTGTTAAATTGAGAAAAATGGAAAATCTTTTTCATTTTTCCTAAATAAAGATGATATTTCATACATTTATCTAACACATTATTACTAATAAGACTAGGACATACAAAACAGATCGTGCTACAAATCAAACTTGCCATTATGATCACAGCATTTGAGCAAAATTACAAATAAGACGGGAAATTCAACATTCATATTATATTCTTAGACGCCCCAGTTTCGCACAGGTGGACAAACCTCTATATTTTATATATCTTGAATCACTCTAACTATAAAAAACGCATTAAAATCCGTTGCGTAATTTTAAAATTCTAAACATACGTAGGGACAGAACAGAATGCCATTTTGTTTTATACTATGTAAAAATACCATTTCATTTAAAAACAAACGCATACATAGTAATTTTTTTGTAAATAACTTAAGTATAAGCCATTCCAACCAGCAGGTTGATTGTGGCCCTTTATTCAAGTAAAACAAAACGTTGTTAGGGCAACGCTTCTTTTGTTCATTTTAGAAAAAACGAACATTATCGCTTACACGAGTATTACATATTGTTTTTAATATAAGATTAGTTTAAACTTTAAAGTAACTTCAAGTAATACGTTAAGAACATAGACATAATCTGTGGTACAGAATAACGAATAAGTAAAAGATAGTTTTCAAACAGTGTATGTTCTGTACCTACAAAAAACGACGGTAGATAGGTACCATAAATCGATAGACTACTTTACTGAAGTTTATAATCCTAACAAAGAACTGTAATCATTTCCATGTATTTCTGACTCTCTCTAATGTCTTTCAGAGAGTCTTGTGAAGTCAAAATGATAGAGGTCATTCAGTCATTAGAGTCAGCAATATTTGAAAATGCCATTAGTTGTTTATTAGGATTGTAAACTCCAGTAGTTGTTTATCTTCATGGTATGTACATTAAATTTGATTTATTCTCGATAAGCTACATTTAGTTTGTTTGGAGGCTAGAAAATTGATTTTTAAAAAACCTTATCGTAGTTCTACAAATATTATTTGTAAAATAATGGTTGAATCATTATTAGCTTGAGTGTGATTTTTTGTAAGAATTTACTTCACCACCGCGTTGAAACACATGCTTCAAACGTATGTAGCGCCTCTAGCGGACAGTTAAAACAGCTAAATATTTTCATAAATATGCATATTAAAAAAAAATTGTATACAAATAAATAAAACTGAAGCAACAGTCTTCAATTTCAAAATAAGATTGATTTTTCAAGTGTATGATTGTTTTTAGTATAACACAAAATGTTTGAAAATGTGTTTTTTCTCTTTGTTCGGGCTAATTTATGTAACCCTAGTACATTTAAAGCAATGTCTCTACGACTGAAACCGTTTTGATAGGATGTTTATTGTCAAATCAAAGAAGTTATTAGGAATTTTCAACCGAACCGGAATTTAGGTGGCAAATACAGCATCCTAACTCCCACGGAAACGAATTTTCGGGCATGGCTGGTTTATTCATCCTGACAATGTGGATAGTATTATGCAGTAGTGAAGTAAATTCATACGAAACCTTACACTGATGCTGTTTAATATAAGGCAAGTTATGCCTTAAAATGCTGTGATATTTTAAAATGTAAATGAGTTACTACATGACTGTAGAAGAAAAAAATGTGACAAATTAAATTTTTGTATTAGTGTTTAATCTAGTTTTTACCATAACATTAGGTTTTGTAGTATTCCCAAATTAAATTATTAATAAAAATGTGTTTTTAAAGTGATTGTTTTAATTTTTTCAATAAATGTAAACTTGCACCGATATCAAGTATAAAATCGGTTTAGATAAATATATCTGAAATATGGTACTATTAAAATAGAAAAATGGATAATTGGTAATAAAAGTATTAAAATTACAGGTTGTTAAGTATTCAGTAAAAACTATGGTTTAACTTATTGATACCTAGTTTAAAGTTTAAAAATAAGTAAATCATTATTTAAATATAAATTTTCATTTAAGTTAGTAATGATTGTGTACGTAAATGAAATTAAGGAAATAAATTTGTTGAATGTGTACTTATTTGATTATTGTGTTTAATTTAATAATTATGCGATAATAAACATTGATTTAATTATTATTGGTGTTTCTTTAATACTTATCACTACTTTAACGGTCGATTTTCTAAATAATATTCACAATGGACATATGTTTAGTCTCATGTTGATAAACAAAAATTTGAGTAAAATGAAGTGTTTCAATGTCACTATTTTTTTTAAGAAATTGATTTTTGTTAATTTACTATAAAATTTTCCAAAAAGTGCCCTAGTAATACATGATAATGCCCTCTATACATATTAACTAAGACGAAAACGATATGCGTGCATCTATATCATAATCAGAAACGGGATAATAAATCGGAAGGATACACTATACTTCTAGAAAAGCATGAAATGTATAGAAATTCAAGGAATGAAATGTATAGGAATTCAAGAAGTTGCAACCTAGTCTCGGAGAACTTAAAGCGATAACACTATTCTTTCTCTCTCTCTCTCTCTTTCTGTGTGTGTGCATGATTGTGACATCATAACTTGATTTCACGTGTTTTAGTAATGATAAGATAACATAGGGAATTCGAATTAAAATTCTTATTTCGAGTAAAGATAAAACATATATTTAAACCATATTACATTATTTGAACTCGTAAACATAATAAAATCTTTACTGCCTAAGGCAAAATAATTTGAGACTTGTAACAACAAAGGTGTTCTTCTCTAAATTAGTATTACAATAGATATCATTTTTCCAGGTTGTATCTTACTTAAAAACTTATGGCCGTTCATAGCATATGCGCGTAAAATTTCACTTCTTAGTAGACCACACAACTTATTGATTCACAATTTATTTATAGATTCCTGTATAATATGATTGCGGTTACATAAAATTTAACATTTGAAAATATATACTTCTAGCAACAATACTTATATTATAATAAATTTTTATTTGTAACTAGAAATTACCAACATACCCAACAACAACGACAAACACAAATGACTGTTGGAATGCCTAAATAATTTTGTAACATATTTTAACACATACTCCGCAAATAAATGTTTTTCATTTCATTTCATTTCTTGACACGCGAATTTTATGAACGACCTGTTTTCGAATCCAAAGCGTTTGAGACCAGCTTTTTCAACTAAAGCCGAAAAAGTGGAGTTTAAGTATTATGGAACAACAACTAATTTCAAGAACAAAATTGTTGTTTTCATTCTGAGAATAAAACATTAAAAAAAGAATAATTTGGCACCTGTACCTTGGCATTTGTAGAAATCAATATACATAGGTTACAATAGTTAGGTACCCTGTTATAAGAACGTCTTAAGTAAAAATGTAATACTAATTGTGAACGTCGATTAATAACGGCACATACATTGCGATAGCGTGACATTGATACTTTTCACATTAGAACATACAAAATTAAAAAAAATGAAATTCAGGGAAAGAAATTCACTCCGCAATTTTCGTAGACTCGAGCGGCGTAACTTTTGAAAAGTCTATCTATAAGTTGCAATATTGTTTGTCATGCATGAGTATTCAGTAAACCAGATCTACTCCGTCAGCGTAATATGAGCCTTGGCTTCACATCTTAAGGATCAAGTTTGTTTGCGTTTCGTACATCAGTGAGTCTTCTGTACATTAGTAATATTACTTATTCTGTGAAGAATAAGTAATTGAAAAATTAAGTAAAAAAATAAAGAATAAGTAAAAAAAAATCTGTAATTAAGCTGAATCCATAATTATATTATAAATGCGAACGTCTGTTACTAATTCACGGCTAAACCGCTGAATCGCTTTAGATGAAATTTAATATAGCTAAAGATCCAGGTTAAAACATGGGCTATTTTTTTTAAATCAACCCCCAATCGACTATTAAGTACTCTACGCTGCCGAAGTCGTGGGCAAACAGCTTGCACAACATCTCTCAATTGACTTTAACAATGGTCGAGGGATTGAAATACACATACTTGATTCTTGATAGGGGTATGCATTTGTGTGATGAGCATAGATATGTGTGAGTATTTCCAGATTTATTAGGTTTTTCAAAACTGTCTTTGACAAACACATACAAGCAGAAAGTTTTATTAGTTTGTAGCTGGAAAAACCTGCACAATTTATTCAAAGATCATAAATTTTTAATAATAAATTTGTTTTTAAGTTTTAATCTCACATAACACTCGTATAAAAAGGAATAAAATTCTACTATTTAAAAAAGTAGAAACATGTTTATTTCATTACTTAAAATTACAGATTTTGAGTCTTTCAGAGCAACCTTTAAATAATTAGTTATATTAAAAGCCGTATGACAAAATTGTTTAGATGTAAATGTGCCAGTTTTAATCAAACATCAAACAGTAACAACTGGACAAATAATTGCATATTATGCACTTAAACGCTATATCTTGTACAAAAACGCTTATAAAAATACCTTACAATTTCCTTGAATATAGCATATTTTCTTATTGTCTAGCCAGAATTCATTAACGAGGTGAAAGGTGTGCTCATTAGGAAATAACGATCAGCCTTTAAACTGTACATAGCACTTCGTACGAGCCATGAGCAATTTCTTTGCCAGCAAACGAGATATACATATTCTTGTGGCTTGGATGAACCTGAAAAATATGTTAAACATATTAGTCATAGTATGTTCACACCCATAAATAACCGAAGAGGTAGGCAGAGGCATCCACAACTAGCCAAAGACACTAAGTGCCACAATGCTATAAGCTGCAAGCCTGTCGCCAAACAGACACAAAAACCAATCCTGGGCAATGTGTGTTTTTCATTATTAGACAATGGAAACCCTTTTCCTTTTTGTTGCCCGACCCGGGGTTGAACCTGGGACCTTGTGGAATGAAGACGATGAAGTAGCGGCGAATTTTTCATTAACTTATTTCATCCTTGCAATTACTCCTTTCATCGTACCCTTTAAACATCTTATTTTGGAAATCCATGAAACTATTAAGGACATCCATAATTATATTTTAAAACCAAAATTCTGTCTGCCTGTTACGTCAAGGATGACCGTTGACAACCAACATTTATAAAGACCGAAGTTCATACACAGTATTTATGTCACTGATTCGACCACCTTCTTGGTCGAAGGGCTAGTGTACAGGGCTAACTAAACCGACCAACCGGGAGACTCTGGTCTGATTCCCAATAGGGGCAGACATTTATGCGATATATATTTAAATGCCTGTATTTCCGGGTCCGAGTGTTTATTAAATTTATTAAGGTATCTATTCAAGTATTTCTATGTATTACAATAGTTGACTAACACCCATAACACAAGCATGTAATTTGCTTACTTTGGAGTTAGATTCAATTTGTGTACTTTTCCAGGGATATTTATTTACTTTATTTTTCATGTTCAATAAATTTTCATTTCGAAAACTTCCAAAGCACTATAACGAGTATGAAAGTTTTTTTATAAAAAGCGTAACAATTCTACGCTGGTTTAATTGTTAGTAAGCAGCTAGTTTCCATATATTAATAATAAATGTTGAGTAAAACACCTTCGACTTGAAAACTTGTGTATGTATTGCATCAGATATATTCTTTAGAAAATCTACTATAAAATAAATAATAAGTCTGAGTATTTTAAACAAACATTCATGGTTTTAAACCAAATCACAATAAGCTGTGAACATTATGCATGTTTTTGTATAGTAGTATTGAAGTTGGTGTATACACGGTTACTTCCAAAAAGACCGGCTAAATTTTAATATAAGAGAGTTACGGCTAAACTGATTTATATATTCGAAATATTAATTGCCGAATTGTAATATTTACTTTTATGAACATTTATTTAAAATAGACTGCGTTAATACTTCACTCGTTGATCACGCTACGTCTACGATTCATGACGTCACCAGCCTGCGTTTTGTATTTAGCGTAGAATAAAAAAATATTAAATACATTTTTTTTAATTTTTTGATACTTAGAAAATGGGAAGTGTTATTAATTCCCTACCCTCTCTTAAAATTTGGCTGGTTACCATGTATATGTATTTAACAGAGTTGAGTAGCTATGGTATTACCTTTCCCGGTGTCAAAGACCCTTGCTCTCTAGCTCTTCCGATATACAATGGTTCGCCAGAAGAAGTGTTCCCACCAACAATAGCGTTAGGAGGAGCATTTCCACCACTGCTTTGGACCCAGCGGACTTTCTCTGGACGTGCACAGCAAACCTGCAGTTATAATTCATTATTAAGAATTTTTTTTATGATTGGAAGACAAACAAGCAGGCGGATTTCCTAATGATAAAAAATGGAGCGTTGCTATCCTGAGACCAGGATGTTAGACTTCGAGCAAAAGTAAGTTTACCGGCTACTTTATTCTCCGAACCGGAACACATCAATGTCAAGCAATAACGTTATGACGGCAGGAATATGTGAGGCAATGGCACCTACCCGAACGAGTCGCTACGAAACTCTACCACCTAATCAGACGTCAAGGTATTAGCGACGGTAAGCTATGCTCATCTTTTACGAGCAACCTGGCAGGAAAGCAGATGGTTTATTCTGCAAAGGAGCCCGGGTCAATACGGGGAGCTAGGAAGATTGCGCTATTTAAATGGAATACAATTTTAGATAATAATGTGACCTTTCAATAGATTTTTCTTTTCACAATTTGTTGAGAAAACTGTAGCCGTCGCCGAGAATAAGGGAATTGAAAATTTCATCTCATGGTGTTAATCCACAGTATCTTAAATGGCAATGTTGAAATCCTGACTGTCGTGAATTGTTTTCTTTTTTGATAATTGACGTAAATTAATAATAGTGGACAAACTATTACTAAAAAAAGGGGTGTGCGTATTAGCATGAAATTTGGAGATAATATACAGTAGTTTTTTGTGGAGCGTAATATAGAAATGTGACGCGAACCAGAAGAATGTGACGGCAAATTTCACTCATACGTCGATAAAGAAGTTTCACTAAAAAAATAATTTTAAAATCGATATCTAGTGTACCTACTTACAAATCGTGTTGGCAATACTTTTGTCCATTGAAAGGGATGTCCATTAAAACTCTCTAATAAATAATAATGCCATTGAGTATTGTGGATGAGAAGGCATATTGACGGCCATGTAGTGTATGTACAATATATTAAATTTAAAGGTATAGGAGTGATAGATTGTCTGCAACAAGAGGTATATTACACCAAAATTCATACCTCAATATTCTGCACAAACACTTCTTTTCCTCCCCATGGTATATAGGCAGCTCGATGTTTAATAGCAAGTTTCCCTGGGATTAAGTCACCTTCATGCCTGGCCCTTATTATCCACAGAGGACTGTTGTCGTGGCCCTCATAACCAGCCACCACAGCTCGGTTGCTTAAAGTATGTGCATTGCTAGGAGTGCTTGGCACCCACTCCACAATAGCTGAAACCATATTGGTTTAAATTGAACCAATAATAATGATAATATTCTAGCTCAATTATTATTGAAACCATTAATGAAATTAAAAGGTAGTTTAGTTTAGTTTTGTCTATTTATCTGATTCAAAACACATTTTTTTAATGATATTGGAAGGCAAACATGCAGACGGATTTGCTAAAGAAATTCACGTCGTCTAGAGACACTAAAGATGGTAATGTTGCGTTGCCAAACTAGGGCAATGGTGTGTTAGGTCTCGGGCAAAAGAATATTCACCAGCTAACTTATCCTCTGAACCAGAATACGTCAACGATGAGCACTGACGTTACAATGGTATGAATAGGTAATTTGGTTGTACCAATCCAGATGAGTCGCTGCAAAACGTTACCATCTAATCACATGTCACTGTGCCAGTCTATGCTCGCCTTTTATGAGCTGTCTGGCTGGAAGGGACATGATTTACTTCGCATAGAAGCCTGGGCCAACACAGGGGACACATGAAAACTACTTGATCAATATTCATCATCTTTTGACTAGTGTAGGAATAGGTGTCTTACTACAAAAATTATCTTTGTTAGTGAATTTGGTCACATAAAGACATATATTTTAGTTTTCTATATAGGTGAACAAGTGTTTATAGGTTAGTTATTAACATATTTATACTTACGTTCATAGCCAGGTTGCGGAGTCACAACAGGAACACCTTGTTGTGCATATGATGGTGCAGATGGAAAACCAGTAGGGTAAGACAATGCTGTAGGTTGGCCCATGTGATGAGGTTGTATAGTAGGAGTGGGGTAAACTGCGAAACCAGGTTGGAATGGATATTGAGAGGTTTGTCCAGTGGGATAACCTGGAGCTGGGGCAGGAGCAGCCTGTCCCTGTGGTGCACCTTGCACAGGATTGTACATTTGGGGATAAATCTGGTTCTGAGGAGGTGGGTATTGTGGATTGCCACCATAATATGGATCTGAAAAAAAGTTGAAGACTTTTATTGTTGCTTACTTTTCTGTTTTAGCATTTCTATCCATTGCCAAAACTGAACCAAGTCTGTCTGTCTGTGGATTGTTGATGATTCCTATGTAATTATTTATTCATTGTGTTTAATAAGTTTAATTAGCATAGCAGGACTATATAGCATTGATATAGTTTAGTATCATTTGCATGGCGTCTGTAAACTTCACAATCTGTTGGCCCTTAGGCCCAATAGAAAGCTAAGACATGTACAATAAAATTGTAATTAATTGCTGTTTATACTGACAGCACATAAATAATAAAGAAAGAATATACATATAATATACATACATGTGCCCAAGAATATTTGGACAAGTTATGCAAATTGAAACTAGCTCCAAAGTAAGCAAATTGTATGTTTGAGATATGGATGTTAGTCAACAATTCCAATACATAGAAATACTTAAATAGATGCTTGAATAAACGCCCAAATCAAGTAATGCAAGCATTTGATTTACAGAAATACCTGCCCCTATCGGAAATCAAACCCGAGCCTTGCAGTTGGTCAGTGTTGTTAGGCGAGTATGCTAGCCACTTAACCTACAAGGCGGTCAATAAGTATAGTCCAGACATTTCCAAACTATTTTGTTTCATAGACCCCTATCAAAATGTTGCTGCTGGATTTGGTGGACCCTGCAAGGCCGTAGCTGGACCACTTTGGGAATAACTGGTATAGACAAATGTGCATTCACCAATTTACTTTTCCAAATGTCTTAATTATTACTCCTTTCAAAATACATTAATGCTTTTACTTTTGTAAGAGTGTTATGCAGGTGGTGTGTGTTTCCCTCTATGCTCAATTTACAATATAATTTTTATTTTACCTTGGCAAATTTTCAGCACTCAAAGAGAATCAACCCAAAAGATCCAACCCGGGAGGATTTTAACAAATCGGGATGGTTTAAAATAAACTTATAAAACATATCAATATTTATTTTTAAATCTATTTTACTCATAAGCAGCATCTAGTATTTGTTGGGAGCAACATAGAGTGCGAGAAGTAAACAACACTTAGGCAAGCAAGTGCAAAGCACTGAGAGAAGGAAATTATGTTTAACCAATTTCAAAACATGAGAAGATTCTTAAAACATATTTTTTTTTAATTTCTTTATGTATGTTTATTAAATGCTATTAGTTGTCCAAATAAACCTATTTTGATCGTTCTTTTTTTATTCAGAAAAATAGGTCATTTTTCAGGGTGGTCTTATATTCATTATAACCTGACAAGTGATTTTTGAGTTACGCTTAATAAAGCATAAGTTTTTGTATGTGTTGATGTCCTAATCCACAGCAATGATGATCAATAATAAATGATAATGTGTCATCATAGACAAAAATTCAGGTTCATTAGCTACCTATTGAAAAAAAGTTGTCAAGTTGCAGCATTGTATCTATTAAAAAAAGTTGGGAGTAGGGTTTTTCAGTTTTACTAGACTTGATTATGCTAATTTATGATAAAAAAAAAAAGTATCTTCACGCCCATATCCCCGAAGAGGTAGGCAGAGGCACAACCAGGGCACCCACGACTAGCCAAAGACACTAAGTCCCACAATGTGATAGGTGGCAAGTCTATCGCCCACCGGACACTTTACCAATCCCGACCAACATTTTTTTGTATTAGGAAATTGGAAAAATCTAATTTTCCGTTTGGTTGGCTGACCCGGGATTAGAACCCGATACCTCATGCAGTCAAAAAAGTTATCAAGTTGCAGCATTGTATCTATTAAAAAAATTTGGGAGTAGTGTTTTTCAGTTTTACTGGACTCAATTATGTTAATTTATGATAAAAAAAAGTATCTCCACGCCCATATCCACGAAGAGGTAGGCAGAGGCACAACCAGGGCACCCACGACTAGCCAAAGACACTAAGTCCCACAATGTAATAGGTGGCAAGCCTATAGCTAATAGGGCCAAACAACATTTTATTTTTTTAATTAGAAAATTGGAAAAATCCAATTTTTTTTGTTGGCCAACCCAGGCTTCGAATCCGAGACCTCATGCAGTCAAGTCCGCTAATAATGCATTTTATATACACTCTATAATTTTAAAGTGCTTTAAAAATGCTGTACTCATAAGAACAGATGTCGGCCAACCTATTTATAGTTATTTTATGGAGCAGAATCAAGCACAGATGACAAGAATTGTGCTTTCAGTAACATATTCTAAAGCTTAATTTTATTTATTTAAAGAAGTAATTAAAAGTGACTTTTCAGATAGGTAATATTACACAAAATATAATCTTATTACCATTACAGACAAAATGTTTTTTTCACAATAGATGATAACTCTTGTTCTAGTCTTTTTTAGCTGTGAAAACTCCAACGCTGAATTAATGACAAGGAAAAAGCTAAATAATTAACTTCAAAGTTTTATCAGTATGGATGAAATTACTAGCCTCATTGTATTAAAACACAACTATAACTGATATGAGTCACAACCACCAACATTATTGCATAATGATAATTAATATGAACTAAGTATGTTTAAGAATCTGAAATGATTTGTATTTGATTCAGAAACCATTCTTATTTTGTTTGTAGTTATGTAGAGAAAATGGAATGTGGGTATACAGAAAAAAAAACTTATTAATTTATCTGTAACTTAGGTACTGAAAATGTTTAGTTAATACGAAATGGATTAATAATGTATTGTATATTTTATGCCAAAGAATTACATTACAATATAAGTTTTTGCCATCAAGTATGTGACATGACATACTTTAAAATAAAAAAGGAGTTTTGAAAAGTGTGTCCAAGTCACAACAAAATGTAACGGAAAAATTTCGGTACAATGATTAAAAAATTACAACCTATTAACTCCAATTCATTAATAAATAATCAATAAACTAACATTAAAATACAATCATTGATTAAATACATAGAAACATTGTAGTAACTTGATAAACTTACATCCGGACATCTTTTTGTTTACCAGCGAACGTCAGCAAGTGAAAACAAATTACAATATTTTACTAAATGAGTGATAGTATCGATGCGTTTAATTTTAAAACTTCTCAGCAAATATATTACAGTTTGTAACAGTGATTAACAAAACTAAATCTCTACTTTAATTACGAGTTTTGCTTTCTTCTCGATTACAAAACATGTACCTAGAACGAACGCAATTTACAAACAAAAAGTTTAAAGTATGAAGATTGACATTTGACGTCACTTGAGTCAAGTGATTTGACAGTTGTTGTTTTTTTTAATTTTTTTTTAAGTTAATTTGTCCCTTTCTGGGGCCGGCTAAAACCTTTAGGCCATGCTGCCACGTCTTCCATATTAATTATTTCATTATTAGTCACATGTCTTCCGTTAATTATTCTTATACAGTCATTAGTCACTATTTACAAAGTCACGTCAGGCTCTTGAGTAAAGCGGCGGTCACTTTACCAAAGCTCACTTTGGGAGATTTGGAGGCAGCGAGGAAATTCACGATACACTAATTTCTTCATGATTATTTCATTTGTGCTCGTTCACTGAACAAAACTAAACTAATTCCCACCTAAATTAACTAATTTCACTCAACATAAACACGAAAATCAATAATTATGAAAAAATACGACCATCTTCATTCACGATGGCGCCAAAACTCCCCTTTTTTTAGGTTATTTTGCCCCTTTCTGGGGCCGGCTAAGACCTTTTGGGCCATGCTGCCATGTCTTCCGTATATAAATAAATTCTTTTTAGTAGTCATAAGTCATTTTAGGTCATAACCAGTCAACAGTCCACGCATAAGCGATTTTGCCGCCCAATTGTCCACACACACACACGTTTTGCGAAAAATGGCGGGAAATCGGAAAAACGACGATATCTTTCGATTTATGTGTTAAAAACATATAAATGTATATATTTTAGGATCCCTGAGAATTCGGCTACCTAATAACGTAAAAATGTGTATGTTTAACCCCAAAACCATTTGCAACGAACAAAACGCAAAAAAAATTCCGTGTTTTTTCCCAATTTTCCCAAGAAAAACATTTCTTATGAAAAACAAACGAATTTTATTTAC
>NJDD01000807.1:104825-160374 GCA_002245505.1 Calephelis nemesis
TCTGAACACCAAAATCATATTCTTTCATGTTGGCGCCAAAACTTCTACGACAGTGCAAAAAGTATTTTGATTATTCTTTTTGTACCTCTATATTTTATATTATGTATAAAACACATATCTTCATATTAATTCATGTCTTTTTCTAGTTTCGTCTTCAATTTTCTTTCTTGTTCAGGCCTCTGCCCCTTCTGTCGTGATAAAACACTACAATAGTCTTTCACTAGTATAGTTTAATGACTAAATCACATTTGCACACAACTAAATAATATTTACACTTTATTTAATTTACAGATTGTACATTTTTACATTATATTACACATTTTTAGCATAACGATTGGAGGGAACCCTCGAAAAGCGCGCCTTCCCCCTCCCACCGTTCCCGCCAACCAGTTGTTGTTGTTTAGTTTTATCCCAGTCGGCGAAAGGCAAAGGATCTGAGTCCATACAGCCACGTCTTCCGTATTAACAAATCTTTCTTGTCTTCGTGTTTTCTTGTTTTCAATTCGTGTCTTCCGTATTAATTCTTTGTTTCAGTCATTACTTACTATTTAGCAAAGTCATGTCTGGGTCTTGAGTAAAGCAGTGGTTTCGTTACACAAGCTCGAAGCTCTAGTCTATAGACGTGGAAACCTAGAGTTCACGTTCCTAATTTTACTTTTCCACTTCGCTAGATCTTGGAACATTTCTGAAAGTGAATCCATACCCGTCACGTTCTATCGGATCCCGTCGATCCTATAACGAAGGTCTCGACGAAGAAGACTTCCGTCCAGCGCCTTGCGTTGAGCAACGAGCCACTACATCTTCAATCAATCCAACCAGTAGGGTTGTTCTTGAATTTCAATTTCATTCAAATTTGATATAGAAATCGGAGTTGTGTCATTTTCCAAAAATCAACGAATCCGAGATAATATTGTTATTTATCATTAACTTAATAGATGTCGATGCCGACGTACCTAAATAACCGAAAGCATTTCTTTTATGAATAATATTATATTAGAAGGCAAACAAGCAGACGGATTTCCTGATGTTGAGAAATTCACGCCGCCTAGAGACATCAAAGGTGGTAATGGTGCGTTGCCAACCTGAGGCCGGGATGTTACACCTGGAGCAAAAGTAAGTTTACCGGCTACCTTATCCTCCGAAACAGACTAAACTAAACTCTACCACTTAGTCTGATGTCACGGTGTTAGTGACGGTGAGTCTATGCTCGTATTTTACGAGCTGCGTGGCAAGGAAGCAGATGGTCTATTCTATAAAGGAGCCCGTACCAACACGGGAAAAACCCCACCAACTCACAGTTAATACAACTTATACGGTTTGTAGCAACTTATAGTTCTCTCACTCAAGGACTCAGGCCTAATCATGGTTTTATTAACCTGTCTCTGCAGCTTGATCGACATTTAATTGTTTCATATGATATTGAAAATTCACGACACTTTGACCAAGCTGCAACAATTTTGGACACATCCCCATATCGTGACCGACATCACCGGGAAAGTAAAAAAACGGATTGCAGGTTGGGTATCTTTGCCATTACATAAAATTATACAAAACGCTTTCAAGCTGAGGGTTATTGTATTACTTGAAATTAAATTAAGTAATTTATGCGCAACAACACTGTTAAAGAACCGGATTAAATCTCTCTGCTTCCTCAATTTCCCTAGGGTTTCATCCTCAGATGTAGACTTGGTGGCAATAAAACCTCCTAGGAAGTAAACTCTTTAAAAAATGTTTTAAAACCTGTTTACAAATGGAGGAGAAATCTATAAACGATTGGTCAGAGCGATTAACAAACATAAAAAAAATTAGTCAGACAAGTAAAGGTAGTGATTATAATATACTCTTTGGACAAGTATAACCTCATCCTTTTTATAAGTCGTTTGAAAAGTACCAATGTCTAAATTCTTGGCAAAGATAATTTGTTTCTCTTGCAACATAATAACAAGAATGCAGAGAGTGATGGTATCGTTGGACATTGTTGCATTTATTTCAAACGCTGAGTTTCTTCATATTTTTGTCCGGGATTTTATTATACCCAGAGGAAATAAACGGGAAGTGACGTAGCTACCTCCGTCATAAATAAATTTAAAACAGCCCGTTGTATTCTAAATTGTATTTGCTATATTTTGTTTTAGAATTGTATGCATGTCTTACGTAAATTAACTTTAAAGACGTTGCAGTTTAATTTTTTAACCCCTTCAAAGTGAAGAAGTTACAATTTGACTGTATGTTTATTACGCCATCGTATCTATGACGGTATAATGACAAATCAATGTTGATGGTTCTTTTTTGAAAAAATAGGTCATAATTTCGAAGTGAACCCATATGATTTTTATTATGATCCATCCATATCATTAATCTTATTAACAACTAGCAGTTTCACGGAGCTTCGCCTGCACCGATTGTGATCAAACAAAGCCTATGTCACTCAGGGATAACGTAGAAAGGTGAAAAAATATTGAAATCGGTCCAGTAGTTTTGGAGCCTATTCATATCAAACAAACAAACAAAAATCAAATCCTTCTTCTTTATAATATTAGTATAGATAATGATATCGTCAACACAGATGAAAATTTATTTTCAACAACTTCGTCATCTTCATCAATATAACTATTTGAGTGTTTTTGGTTAGCTTTTGAAGTATTTCGGTTCCTGTTTGAACTTAATTCCAAAGATTCTGTTACATTCGAGTCCTTGACCAATGTTCTCATGGCATCAGCCAAGAACATTGTGTTATTTCCAAAATATCAATGAATTCAATAAGATAATTTTTTATCATATATTTAGAGTTTATTAATAACTAAATGTAACAATTCTCTAGTATTCGTTTTCGTATCAATTTTTATGAAATTTGATACGACCATAGCTAAAGACTCGAGTTTAGGCCACTTTTCTTCAAAAGTCAACCCCCCAACGGTTTGGGAGTTAGGGGATTAAAGTTTCTGTAGCTATTCTACGCTGACAGAGTCTCGGATAAACAGCAACTTTTCTGTAAATCGTTATACTTCAAAACTTCCTCCTCGAATATATCGATATTTTATGGACCCCTCCGGGTAGAGATCCATCTTCTTAACTATTCTTACCGCCATAATGTCAGTTCCATGTTCCAGTCTGTATGGTCTTGTTTCCATCTCCTATAACAATATCTCAATTTGGACTACGATTGACAAAGTTGCTACAAAAAATAAAACAGGAAAACACTAAAACATTTTTAATTATTTATATAAAAGTTTTGTATGCACAGCACTCCATATGATATGACGCGGCCTGCAAAAGCAGCCAAGATTGCAAAATTGACTCTAGTTATAAAAGCAGTGAGAATTAACTTTTTCGATTTCACCAACTGTATCATACTTCGCACTTGATCTTGATACTCGTTTTCTGTAAAAAATGTCAAATTAAATTTATTAAATAATTTGCTACAGTAATAAAAGACAACGCTTATTCGTAAATCCAAATAAAATAATTTAATTTGCAAATGCCTGCCAAAAATGTATCCGTATTATAGTGAGAAAAAAGGAAAGACAGTAGGTAATTAATGAATTGGAGTTACCAGATCCAAAAACGCCTAAATATATTCAGCTTCTCAGAAGTCACAACATACACCAACAGTACACACTACTAAAAATTCAACGTAAGTTTTGCTACGCAACTGAAGCATCCTCAGGAGAATCCGACTGCTCTCCACGAAGGTTTGTGCTCGACTTGTTTAGTAGTGTGTGTATTGTTGTTATTTAAAATATAGTTTGCTGGGGTGTGCTTTATGCGAAATGGGATAGATTTGGGGTTTTTGACTTCTGGTGAGTCCAATCCATTTAAAGCGCATGCTCTATTTAGTTTTGTCGCGCTGAAATACGTACTATTTTTTTGTTTGTTTTTAAATTGGAAACTAAATAATTTTATTCGGATGTAAGTATGGATTTCCGAAAAGTAATATCTTCTCTTTATAAACGCTATTTCGCTTAAATATATATTATTTTAACTGATTTCAAAAAACCGAGGCGACCGCTATAAAATTTCTTGACATACACAAAAAATGTATGTTATGAGATTTTTTCGTAGTTTCTGACCCGATCATAGAAAGTCGAAATTCTAAATTTGTAAGAGACTTCCGAAGTGGTCCTTTTGCCAACAAATGTATAGAGCTAATGATGATGGATTTTTACAAATATCAAAACAAATTTTTTTATGAAAAGTTAGATAACATGACATTATTGAAATCAATGTCGTTTTGCAGTTTTATTTTGCTTAAATAATAAAAATATTGCATAATTTTACGTACACAAATGCCGAAGTAACAAAACCACCGCACCAACTTCAAACCTATTAGTAAATAGCACATAGGTAGGTAATAGTTAGTATATAATTAATTTATCTTTATTTACTTTTTAGTTTTGAAGACTTTTTAGTTTAGAAGTTATTTTTATTTTTAACCTATTGTCATTGAAATAGTACGCTTCTAACATAGTTTATAAATAAATGTTTCTCACGGTAAGCCAACCCGAGCCTCATGGATGATTTTTGGATTTTTGGGTGTACACTTTCCTCTTGGCCAACAAAGTTGTCAATTTGGCTATTTTATATATCTATTTCGTTATAATTATCAGTACAATTTTTAAATTCTTATGAAATGAAAAATTAAAAAGATCCGCTTCGCGGTAGTCGCTTTTGCTTTGCTATCTCTTTGATCCCGTAGGTTTGGCCAAAGCCTTATCGTCACAGATTCTCTACATTCAACGTAAGTTAGTGATCTAATTAAAGATCGGGAATCATAAGACGGAACATTACAACATTTAATGTTCGCGATTTAAGTGAAGGAGTTTAGCGTATGCAAATAAAAGGAATATTATATTGAAGTTGGCGAGGACAGAAGCAGATTTCTTCGTACTGACTGCTTTTATGCACTAAAAAATATAAAAAAACAATAATTTCTACTTACTAGTTTCTTAAGTATCTTCAAAATCATTTATTTGACTAATTTATAGTAACCTAACTTTTCATATTTATGGTACACAAACGAAATTCTAGGTCTAAAAAGTAGATAAAACATAATAGTAAAATTAATGATTTAATTGAACCCCAACAAAAACCAATATGTAACGTACCTAATAACCGTGTCGATCACGTCGGCCTGTTTTCAAACAAAATGATCCGCACTGAATTCGGTCCATTCGTTTAGGAGGTATGATGCCATACATACATCGAAATTATAATACCCCTCTTTTTCAATCCGAGGCTAAGTAAATGGATGAGTTTGTATATTAAATTTGGTAAAAGTTTGTAAATATTTTGCATATTTCTAACATTCAAAAATACAAAGGACTGAAAATTTATTCCTGACATTTTCACATAAATTTTCCGCTACTTTTCACGGTATTTACTTAATGTGGCTTCAGTTGGCTTCTAATTACGGAAATGTGGAATCGCTCCACATTCCCGTCACTCATCTGGCTAATTCCGCACTATAAGGGTGCAGCCAACTCAAAACTCTTCAGTCCTCGCCTCTTTTCACGCCGGTGATATTGTGAGAGGTTTTTGGAGAATGATTTAAATGAGATCTGCTTTTTATAAGTATGTAGGCTTGATTTTTCAACTTTTATTTTTATACTTAAATCATTAACAAAATTACATTATGCCAGGTTAAAAAATGTTAATATCAACCTGGTACCGTTATATTTTGTAGATTTCTTGTAGATTTAAATACTATTTCAAAAAAATACAATTATTAATATTAAATAAACCCCGGTCCACTTAGTAAAATAGACTAAATGCCGATTCGTCTGTCAAGTTGTAAGAGGCGAGCGTGGGTTGAATGGGTCATTACCAATAAGACCTTTAGTGCTAGACTGCTGTCCAGGAACTTGCCTGGATAAGATTCCTCTGCCTTACCTATTTCTGCCGCTATAATGAGTCGATTATGTTCCAGCATAGTAGACTTGTTATTGTTCGGTCACAATAAGGATCGCTCCGTACTAGTTCAGTTATTCGAATGTACTAGCTTGGACTTCTAGTAGGTACTATTAGTTCAGTAGTACATTAGAAAAAGTTACGTCTTACGATTCTCAAATGGGTCACGGAATAAATTATTTTTTAATTTTCCTTTTTACTTTACAGGCTGATTATTTTATTATAAAATGTTTATGAGAAGTTTTATCTCAATTTGTAGTATCATTTTTAGAATGGCGTATTTAAAAATTAAAATATTTACAACGACTGGTATTTTTCCATTTTCGTTACTTATTATATTTCGTTATGTTTGAAATATTTATCAACTTATGTACAATATTTATCAAATTATTTATAACATTCATTAAACTAATTAACTATGTTTTCTTTTTTAGTGACATTAAAGGCCAAAATAACATAATTTGTTTTGTCCAATAGCAGCGCGCGACAAACAATTCATTCTTCGTATTCATTCTGTTCTTTGTCTATGATTCCGTTCTTGATGAAACATTGCTAACGAGATGTAAGGTACCTGAGACAAAATATATGACCAGCCCATTAATATGGCCACCACCGATTATTTTCCAAACTTTTGCAATCCTACATACAACGTACGCTTGAGCAAGAAGGACTACGCGTGCTGTAAGGACGGAACACTCGCCTTCCACAACATGTCCCTCGCAGCTCGCCAGCCCGACATGGTCGCGAGACAGAAAATTCATATTGCACTACAAAATTATATGTGGTAAGTATTGGGTCTATATAGCTGTGTATTAGTAATTACTGTTGTGTGTCTGCTGTATAATAATCTATGGTATCTATGGTTCAAGGGTTAGTGAAAATTTAGTTGGTTTTTTTGTGGTATTTCATGGTAAGGTTCAATTTAAAAAAAATCGCCCTATGTGGTAAATATGGCCAACGATTGGCCATATTTCCTATATGAAAATTTGTTAAACATTTTTGTGATGACAATGTGACAATAAAATTTTTTTCTTTATTTTGTTTTAGATCATAGCACCGCTTTACATTAGTACATGAACTAAGCAAGCTTACAGCATAGAAGATAGTGTAGCAGTTAGACTTGGTTGGTTGAATGGGTCATCACAACTAACAAGGCCAGTGGTGGTAGAGTGCCATGCAGCAACTCGCCGGGGTAGGGACTGTGAAAACGCGGGCAAAGCCGCAGTCACGGCTAGTAACACTTTTGAAGGTCCCACGTACAGTAATTCTTGTAGCTTTTCGTTGTGGTTGTGTTTGTCAAAATATTCAACGTACCTACGGGCGACTAGGCAATACAACTGTTTACGCTTGGATCTTAATTTTTATAAATAGTAAAGTAAAATATCTTCACACCCATATCTCCGAAGAGGTAGACAGAGTCACAAACAGGGCATCCACGACTAGTCGAATACACTGAATCACGCAATGTGATAGGTGACAAGTTATCGCTAATTGGGCACATATCCAATTCCAGGCAACACAGATTACATGAAAATTGAAAAAAAATTGTTGGTGCACACCCGGGGTACGAAACCGGAACCAAAAAGTCAAGTCGAACATCGGACCAACAGATGTTTCGTAAGCCGCATTAGTTATTGGCTATTTTGCCCAATACCCAAATTCGGTAATAAAAAAAGCACATGAAAGTTCTTTGTACAATACAGTAAATTTGCAGATACAAATAGCCATGAGTGGAGATACCATAATGTTTCCCTAGTTTTTTTTTTAAGTTGGTTGGATTGGTCGAGTTGGTCCGGGTCTGCTGAGTAGAATAGACCACCTGTTAAAATATAGGTCAGTGCCTACAAGACCTGGTACTAGATTGTTGTACAGCAACTTGCCCGGCTAAGGCTCCACCGTCTTACCTATCCATAATGACTCATTTATGCGCCAGTCCAGAGGATAGAATAACTGGTAGACTTGAAAAACCTACCATCATGGCTGCTGGACAGTGACGAACCTGTAACATGCATGTTGTCTATAACCCACGACCAGCAGGAAACCTTCAGTAGGCCTTTTGAATCTCCACTTCATACAACTGGAAATTGGAGTCGGATATACTATTTAGGTCCTCCTAAGTATAGTTGTAGAGGCATGTCTAATATTTTATATAACTAGCTGCCCGCCCTCGCTTCGCTTCGGCTATTCACAAATAAAAATCCTACTAATGTTATAAAAGCGAAAGTTTGTGAGTATGTCTGGATATCAGGATGTCAGTATGGATGGAGGCAGTAAGCGCACATGTCTTTGCTACGCTTCAACGATATTTAATTTCGCGCAAGGAGATTTTAACTTTTTGATAACTCATTAGTTATTAATTTTTTTCTGATAGTGTAAAAGACAATTTTGATATAAATTACACGCATAACGTATCTAACAGATTTATTTGATTAAGGGTTAATACTTTATTGTTAAAAATATGTTTTAAAGTAACTCTTAAATTTACTGTTTCAAGTAAAGGTAAAAAAAAACGGTAATTAAAGGTTATTCTTTAAAGATAGACATATGCCACTGCTTACTTTTTTTGAAATCTATCGGAGAGGAAAAAATCCCACCATACATTGTTTTGTTAAAACGCAAAAGGTTTTGGCAGCGTTTTCGAGGAAAGCTCCCGATCGGCTTATTTTTTGCCGACATATTGAACTAATATCATTTGAATATCGTTGGTTTGTACAAAACATAAACTTACTATACACTAAAACTTTCCTCAAGAATTGTTCTATCTATTGTTGAAAACCGAATGAAATTCCGTTCAGTACTTTTCGAGTAAATCGCGAACAGACAGACAGACGCGGCGGCAAATTACAAAGTCCTATGAAAAAGGCGCATGCTTCTTCGCGCTATTTATAGACATAGGCACGCACCGCGGCCAGCTGGTACCACCGCAATCTTGATGTATACCTTATACTTTAAACCTGTAATATCTCCGAAACTATTTCGTACTATCGTTTAATTTACATGCTGTAAAGGGCTATATTGTTCTATATTAAATGTAAAATTTATTTAAGATACTTAATTAGATAAGGATTAATGCTTTATTGTTTAAATCGCTTCGTAAATAAGCCATTATTTTTCATAAAAAGTAAAGGATAAAAATTGGTTATTGTAAGTTATCCCTAAGAGTAAAACATATACCATCGCAAATTTTTTGTACACCTTTTTAAGGTAAACAATACTTAGTACATTATTTTGATCTATCTCGTAGAGTTCAGCTAGCGTTTATAATGCAAGCGCAAAAAAATATGTTTATTTACGACTTCGCATTAGAAATCTTGAAATTATCAGTGGTTCTCTAATATATGAAGCATGTTATTATACATATAAACCTTCCTCTTGAATCACTCTACCTATTTAAAAAACCGCATCAAAATCCGTTGCGTAGTTTTAAAGATATAAGGATACATACATACAGACAGACGCGGAAATCGACTTTGCTTCATACTATGTATAGATTTAGCTTTAAAAGAATTCAACGAATCCGATAAAATAACTTATTATTCATTAGTAACTGAATGTTAATGATTCACTAGTATTATGTTCAACAGCACCTAAAATGACATATCCGATTCCAATTTCTAATATGGGTTGAATCGAGTTTTAAGAGTAGGCAACCCTACAAGGAGAGTTGTATACTGACTATACTCGCTATCATATGCAATAAAAATATACCGTAGTAAAAAAATGATAACTGGAAAGTCCAGATACATTTCCCACTACTTTTCACACCTGTGTAATATGAGCTCTACTTGACTTCGAATTAAGGGAAAGTGGAATCGTACTATGTTCCTATTCCTCATTTAGCTCATTCCGCACTATATGGGTGGCACAACTCGAAACTCTTCAATCGTCGCCTCTCTTTCATAACGGTGACAATGTAAGAGGAAAATTCAAAAACAGACACTTTGAGTTTCAACAGCCTGCGTATACATGTACATACATACATATTTTGAATTGAATTAAGGATTTGTAATCATTAGATTGGTTTCAGGTTGATGACTTGAAGACAATTGATTTTATTATCTATTTTAAAAACGTTCATCTTGCTTAAAAATGACTAAAAAATATGTCGTTTCAATTATCATCATCATCAGTCGGAGGACGTCCACTGCTGGACATAGGCCTCCCCCAAAGAGCGCCACAAGTCACGGTCACCAGGCGCTTGTACCCATCGACTCCCCGTGACTTTCACCAGATCATCAGTCCACCGGGTGGGAGGTCGTCCAACACTGCGTCCTCCGGTGCGGGGCCACCACTCGAGAACTGTACTTCCCCATCGGTTGTCGGTTCTGCGAGTAATTTGGCCTGCTCATTGCCCCTTCAACTTACTGACTTTCCGGACTGCGTCGGTTACTCTCGTTCTCTTGCGGATCACCGAATTACGGATCATATCACGCAGAGAAACACCGGGCATAGCTCTCTCCATCTCTCTCTCTCTCTCTCTCTCTCTCTCTGATCGACACCGAGCTTATTCAAGAGGCCCACATTTAACTACGAGTATATTATTTAAATATATTTCGCCAATTTTTTTCTCCAGCATGTTTGTCCAGCAGACAACATGTTTGTTTAAAAAGGTAGCCCGTGATTTGAGGCTTCTTATTTTATTAACCTCCTACTTACTAGATTACAAAAATGATACACAAGGAAATATAAATTAGAAAGAAAATATATTTAAAAAACTAATTATTTTTGTAAATTGTATAGGTAAGTAGTTACTCTAACATTTGAAAACCTTTGTTGTGGAAAAACCACAATACACAATTTAATGATATTTCTTTCTGAAAGAAACAAAGTACTGACATTGCTTCAGAACATTTTTAATGTTTTTCACTCTATCTAGTTAATATAGCTTTAGTTGACTTCTAATTACGTAAAATTGGAACCTACACATTGACGCTACTTATCTAACTGGAGTGAGTTACGAGTTGTGAGTTCTATACGAGTGCAGTCAACTCGAAACTCTCGACAGCCTTCGCCTCCTTTTCACGCCAGTATTAACGTAAATGATTTAAAGCGAATGTTTTTAATAAAAACTATTTTGTACAATTCCGCTGGGACTTTATTTCGAAATTTAAAAACAGAATTCTTACAAAGTTACACCATTAAAGTGTGTGCTATTTTAAACTCTTATACTCGGAATGTTTTTTCTTGAAATGGGTAATATGTTGCTAGCATCGCGACTTTTACAACTGCTTTTTAAATTCCAAAATAAATTAAACAATTAATAAGATGCAAGATAAGATTCGTAACGACTTTCTTTAAATATTATATTTTCGGAAATATGAACTAAATGTTAAAATAGTCTACCCTTACTCTGTTACTAAATGTAGTACCTAACATTTTAAACGTACCTATCTAGTCATCGTATTTTTTTTGGCAACGTAAACCATATTTAAACCAAAGATCAAAATAAAAAGATTAAATAAAAAAAGCTATAATCTACGTTTATTAAAATGTCAGAAATGAAGTTGAAAAAAAAACAGTATAGTTTACCTTCATGAACTAAAATGTGAACTAAAACTAACAACGTCTTGCGCCGTTCCAGTATAAAAGATTCGCTCATCTTGGTCAGAAAAAATGGCGGCAGATTTATAAATGTGTAATAGTACAAATCTGTCCTTGTCTCTGATGTATTCTGTAAAATGAAAGCATTTTTAAAATGCATTGTTATATTTTATTTCGTTACATATCAACCAAAACATTATTATTATTAGGTATAGTTGTCTATTGCCTATTACATACTTCTTATCAAAACGTTTAAAGCATCATGTAGGTTTTTATAGTTAGTTAGTAGTTAATTTGTCCCTTTCTGGGACCGGCTATGGCGACTTTTAGGCCAATCTGCCATGTCTTCGGTATTAATAAGTCTTTATTTCAGTCACTAGTAACTATTTACAAAGTCAGGTCACGATCTTGAGTAAAGCGGTGGTGGTTTTACACAAGCTCACTTTGGGGAGATTTGCCGGCAGCGAGGAAATTCGCGATACACTAATTTCTTCATGATTATTTCACTTGTGCACGTTCTCTGAACAAAACTAGACTAATTCCCACCTAAATTAACCAATTTCACTCAATGTAAACACGAAATTCAATAATTATGAAAAAATACGACCATCTTCATTCACGATGGCGCCAAAAACTCGTAGGTTTTTATATATTAGGCGCATAATTAATAACTACAGTATGTACTTTTTTAAGTTAATTCGCCCCTTTTTGGGGCCGGCTAAGACCTTTAGGCCATGCTGCCACGTCTTCCATATTAATTAATTCTTATACAGACATTAGTCACATGTCTTCCGTATTAATTATTATTATTATCATAAAGTCATTAGTCACTATTTACAAAGTCACGTCAGGGTCTTGAGTAAGGCGGTGGTCACTTTACACAAGCTCACTTTGGGAGGTTTGGCGGCAGGGAGGAAATTCACGATACATTAATTTCTTCATGATGATTTCATTTGTGCACTTTCACTGAACAAAATCAAAATAATTCCCACCTAGATTAACTATTTTTACTCATAATTTACACTAAATTCAATAATTGTAAAAAAAAATTACGATCACCTTCATTCACGATAGCGTATACTTTATTTTTTATGGCATAAAAAGCGAAAGAACTTCTGATGAGCAGTGTCAATCATGACCTATAGACACCGTTAACACTGTATCGTAGGTGTAGGGGAGAGTGTGGATGAAAGAGCCGGGTTTTGAAAGAGCCGATCACGTTTTGATGCACTTATGCATTTCCTACCAAGCATCGATTGTACCCATTAATTGGCAACACCGGGTAGCTGTTCGCTCCCAAAGTTTGACAGTTGTGCGGCAACCTGGGATCGAGTTACGCGACGTCAAAAACTTTGCGACCAGAAAGTTTCTTTTTTTGTGTATTTACCAAGTAGTTTAGTAAAAAACTGTTTCAGGTAAGTAAATTTTAACTATCCTGGAAGTTTTCACATATATTTGTAGTCTATAAACGCTGCATTGTTTTAATTAAAAATGATAAGTTAGTGCTTTATTTTAAGGTTATGTTGATACAAGGCATATGCTATGAAAGAGCCATTCTTAAATGCTTTGAAAGAGCCGGCATTTTAAAGCATTTGTATTTTAATTTAAGATTATTATTTATGTAACATAGATGTTTTATTACTTTAGATTCATTAATCATTTCCTCCCAAGTATTTTAAGGTTACGCAGCTACGTTTTGAATGGGCGGGCTCTTATTAATTTCGTTATTTAATATTTGGCAGTTGATAAAATAATACCATTTGTTTTTGTTGCAGGAATATTAGGTACGATAGTGTCAGCAGTGCCTAATAAGCGCTCCAGACTCCCAAAAATGACAATACATATAAGAAGCGGTCAGAAATGTTCTTGAGCAAGGATATCCAATTAATAAGACGGCTAAAAATCAAAATATTTCCAGAGCTCATTTAGCAAAAAATATTAAAAAATACAAATAATCTGGAAACACGACATGGACTTTTTGCTATTCGTCATATGGGCTTGAGCTTAAAAATCTAATCTAGTAGAAATAACTTAAGACTGTTAATAAAAATTACCTAGTTTTAACAAAGCTTTGAGTCTAACTAGAGATTGAACTAGGTTAAAACTAATATTATTGTTCGTTTTCCTATCCTACATGTTTATTAGAAGAGAAAACGAAATCTAGGCTGATATTTAATTATTATGTCTACCTATTTGACCGCCTCGTTGGTCGAGTGGCTAGCGTACTCGCCTAACTACATCGACCAACCCGCGAGGCTCGGGTTCGATTCCCGACGGGGGCTGGCATTTGTGTGATGAACATTTAGATGTCTGCATTTCCGGGTCTGGGTGTTTATTAAATTTATTCTTGTATCTATTTAAGTATTTCTATGTATTACATTCGTTGACTAACACCCATAACACAAGCATATAATTTGCTTACTTTGGGGTTAGGTTCAATTTGTGTGATTCCAGAGGTATTATTATTATTATTATTACTACTTCGTCTTAAATTTTTTTCTGTTCAATGTATGACAACACGCAAATGTGCGCGGTAATAATGGCCGGCTTTTTCAAGACATTCGTTGGCTCCTTCAATCACACTAGGTTTTGAAAGAGCCGATTTTTAACTTTATTTCAAGTTAAGATTTAACTATGTTACAGTTATGTTTTTTATATTTTTGTTTCTGATTTGTCAAGTCTAATAAAGCAGTTTATTCATCTATGCGTTTTTTTTTAAAAAACAGTTGATTTGAATGTTTTTCGAAACTTTAAAAAAACTGGCTCTTTCATCCACACTCTCCCCTACTAAAAAGTTTACATACGTAGGTTCTTACATAAAAATATTTAGGCATAAATTGTTGTAAACCATTTAAGATTTAGTTGCTTAGCCCGTCAACGGCCGCAGTCATTATATGCCTCTAGTAGAAGTAAGTCTTAACCCTAGAATACTAAACTATCGTAAAAATTACGACGGCGAAACAACGATTTTCGGAAAAACAATGTTCGCGTCGTTTCCGCGCCCCCCGCTTCCCAGTACCACAGTATAAAGAATTCTACCTACCAGTAGTCCAACTCCTTTGTTCTTGAATTAATGCCGACATTTTATATACCTACTCACGGCAAGTCAGTCAAGGGTCAGGGTTGTCAAATAATAACATTTTCAACATTTCATCTAAAAGTTTTATTTTAAAATGGCAAACAAAAAAAATGTGAAGTTAATAATGAAACCGATGATGGTCTTGCTGAAGTTTCGTCCACAAAATTTTCATCCACAGTGGACGAAACGACACCTTTTATTTTATGATTTTTTACCGCCGATTTTTTCACTATCAAATTATTGAAGTTGTTTAGTACAGTCAGATGAAAAAGTTGTTTGCTAATGAACAATATAATAACAAAAAAAAACATAATATATATGTGACAACAGCTACATTGATTTGGCATTACCTACTTACTATTTTTAATCACAGATATAATCAATTTGAATTTGTTTTACCCACTTTAACTTTATACTAATTCCTATAACATTTCACCTTTGTGCACCTAAGTTATATATTATTATAAGTGAAATAGTGTGTATTTTTTTGTAAACTTTGGTGAATAATAAAATGTATTCATTCATTCATTCATATTATGTGCTAAACTTCATCATACGTGTAAAAAAAATTTAAATAAATCTTGAGTAATTGGTGATTTTGATGTATCAATTTACTTATATATAAAAGTTTAAAACATATACCTAAATTGATCGCTTTATTTTGTTAAAGCTTTGTATCTGACTGTATAAAAAATATTTTAATGGTGCACGAATCGACAGTGGAAAAATAATAAATTAAAAAGGTGTCGTTTTATCCATTGTAGATGAAAATTTTGTAGACGAAACGTCAGCAAGCTGGATGGCTTATTTACGAATAAAAACGGAACACATCCTGTAAACCATTATAAATTTACAAGACAGCAAGTATTACATTATAATAAAATACACTAGGTATAACATATTTTTTAACAAATAACGAGTGCAAACCCTTCTAGATAGAGAGCGCAAACTGTATGGAGTTTGCGCTCACCGACCCTGCCGCTCGCTTCCCCGCGTTCCCCTCAGCGTTGCTCTGTGCAAGTACATGAGTCGGCCGACTGTTAGTATTAAGACTGTGCCAGTACCTTCCTCATACGTTCGGACAGTGTGCCACGTGCTATCATTATGGTCATGGGTCATTTGTGCATTCAGATACAGCATAGGTGTCGTAAAATTTACGAATGTTTAGTGTTTACGTCACTGTTGATGGATATAGTAATTTTACTTGGCTTTATCATTTATTTGCAATAATTTGATATAGATTTCAGTTTATTTTGTGTATTATGTTTAAAGAAGCAAATTAAAAAAAATAAGTGCCTTTTGTCCATCGAAATCAAGAAAAATGACAACAAACTTTTGCATGAAATGCAAAAGAGCCATGTGTAGGGCGCATAACATGAACATGTGTCCTAACTGAGTAGAGTAAGTTAATTATTTTATTTTTATTCTTATGTTACTATCTCTTAAACCCAAAGAATAGTAATAGAACTTCTAAAACAATAAAACTTTTGATTATGTTGCATAATGTTGTTTCATTTCACCGTCGTATTTTTTACGAATATTTAGTAAAAATGTTACTCGTAGGATAGTTTAGTAATCTAGGGTTAAGCAAATAAGACTAAAAAAGTAATCAAAAACATAATTACCTATTCGTAAAGCGAAATAGTTGTTCTAAGAGTTTTTTTTTGATAATGAAAGGCAAACAAGCAGACGGATTTCCTGATGGTAAGAAATTCACGCCGCCTAATGACACCGAAGGTGGTAATGGTGCGTTGCCAACCTGAGGCGGAGATGTTAGGCATCGAGCAAAAGTAACTTCACCGGCTACCATACCCTCCGAACCAGAACACGTCAACGGCAAGTTCTGACGTTATGGCGGCTGGAATAGGTAAGGCGGTGGTACCAATCCGGGCGAGTCACTGCGAAACGCTACCATCTAGTAGGATGTTCCGGTGTTAGTGACGGTAAGCCTATGCTCGCCTTTTTCGAGCCGCCTGGCAAGAAGGCAGATGGTCTATTCTGCAAAGGAGCCCGGACCAACACCGGGAAAATCACTACATAATACCTACTCTAATTGAAAGCAGATGGTTTATTCGTGAGAAGTACACACTCATCATCCATAAATTTACACTACAAAATGTACTTGAATACGAGCACATACCTTCAATGCAGGCGACAATGATCTGCATAATACAAGCAGCGTGGTTAGAAGCCAAGAATTGAACATCATTAGGAGCTGAAAGGAAATTTATATGAAAAGCAACTACATATTATATCAACACGATGGCGTCTTTATATAACAGCTAAATACACTGTAGGAGAAATCTCACCTGAGAAGCATATATCTTATTGAAAACATAAACACAGCCAGAAACTTCATGTTTGTGATTTGTGTATTAGACGCCATCTTGTTGAAGATACTTTCAAGAAAATGGCGTTAATTTATAACAACTAAATAGGTACGCTATAAGAGAAATCTCACCTGAGAAGCATAAATCTTATTGAAAACATAAACACAGTCAGAAACTTTATCATATATTTGCATCAGTTCAAACCAACTAAACTCATTTTTCTGTTTAATGTGAGTTAAATCACAAAACATTCTCTGTAATAGACATAGATTGATATTACCACAATATCTATGTAATTTGTTATATAAATTTTCATCTTTTAGTATTTAATATTTTTTACATCCTCCTAATATTATAAATTCGAAAGCTTGTAAGTATGTATGAATGGATGTTTGTTTCTCTTTCACGCTCGAATGGCTAAGCGGATTTGTCTGAAATTTGAAACACAGATTGATTGTGACCTGGATTACCATATAGACTACTTTAGATCCCGATCTTAAGTTGCCTGCTTTTTCGCAGGAACCCTGTGAAAAAGCGGGCAAAGCCGCAGGCAACAGCTAATATTTTATATTTCTTGTTCATCCAATCATGTGTGAACGGATGAAACAATTTTACTATTTTATTTTGTTGTTATTGTTAGAAGGATTTTCTTGTGAAAGAAAATACTAGCTTCATATTTGATATTTTCCATCGTCGGCGCTTGGTAAAACTTCCAAATATTCATATTTTTAAATGAAGAAACACTTGTACTGTTTTACGTATCACTTATATTTTATTATTTTATAAATAGCCTACCGGTTTCGCTTTTTACAGCATCATCAGGGCTAGAACTTAAATTACCTTAAAAATTTACAGTACAAGTGTTTCTTCATTTAAAAATATGAATACTACTTAGCTTCAATTTGTTTAAATTTTCATAGTTCAGAGATGTCAAAGTCTGGCGAGTCAGTTTGAAATATTGTAAAAATATATTTACTTTGAATAAATATGTTATTATATCATCCTTTAAAACAAGCGCTTTACTTGAGGGCAGGTTATGTATCTTCAGCTTTAGAGCTTCATTAAAAAACAGAATTTGAATGTAGATAATAATAATTACAAAAATAGTATTAAAACCATGAAAATTCACAAAAGCAAAGGTAACATACGATGTAATATACTGAAATTTAAATGATCGTATTAGTAACAACGATGGTAAAACTATACATGGACACAACGCTATAACGGTAGCTAGAATAACCCTTTTCTTGTAAGTAGTCTCCGTTTGTCCGAAATGTGTATCAATTGAATCCACTATTTGATAGAAGTGAATATAATGCTTGCTGTTTGAAAAGGACAAAATAAAGACGTAATACATTAGTTCAGTGCTTTGAAAAATGGCAAAAGTTTTGGCTAAAAGGTTTAGTGGAATATCAGTAACTGTTAGTTTTACTCCTATAGGTCTTAAATAATATGAAAGTGTCGCAAATGAAGATATTACACATAAACAATAGATTTTATCATATATATTTAGTTCCCGGACAGTATTTTTTGAATATCGAAACGGTTTCATAGCAAGAATGGAGGAGAGGTATGCTAAAGGTCTTGCTGCACGAGTAACAGAGTATGCTGCATTTTCTGGTAGTTCATTATAATTGCCTAACAAAACTGAGAAATTATTTTTCTTTTCAGATAATGCATTTGACGGTTTTTGTACGAAATCGTGTTTGTAGAACATTTTGGTAGGAACAGTTACGTTTCTATGAATTCTATTGTGATTAAATAATACTATAATCCGAGCTTTACTATGTTATTATCAAAATTAATTACAGAATTGGGAATCCTTGATCAAATTTTATTATTTTTATTTTCATTTTTTATACTTATAATAAAAATGTATTTTAACAATGTACGGCAACCTATACAATTTTATTGTCTTCGTACCTGATAAAATAAAAAAAAATATTGTCAAGATGTAGGGATGGATCAAACTTTTGCACCTCGAATTACACAGTATAATCTACAATTTGACTGGAAATAAATATTTAATTATTATATATTATAGATTTAATTATTTTAATTGCGGAAATCATCCCGCAATCTTCAGGCGTAGAGAAAAACTGGCTGTTACCTAGGAATTGAACTGTTCGAACTTCGAAGACGGATAAAAAATTAAAAAAAAACGAGTTTTAGGAGACATAATATTAAGTGAATCTTTAGTGATTTTATGCAAAATATTTGGTTTCAATTTACATTTTCATAATAATTTTTATTATGGTCATTACAAGACATTCAGAAAAAATAGAAATATTTCTCATGGTTAAAGGTTGTAACGTGAAATAATTAATTAGGAACCCACTCTCTTCCACTGTTTAAGCTTACGAGAGAATCGGATATTCGAAAAAATATTTTTTTTTTATCTAACCAATGTTTTGCATCGACAAATTGTTTTTTTTATTGCACAAACAAAAAAACCTCGTTGGATGGAAGAAGTTGAATGGCCGATAAGAAATACAAAATATGGTCAGGCTGCGGGAGTAGATGTGGTTACAGTTAAGATGATCAAACTTGGTGGTCCTGCCATCCGGGACTCTTTCTGGGTTCTTTGTAATAAATGTTGGAAGACCCGAAGACTGCCGACGTGCGGTCATCGAGCCCTTGTATAAAGGCAAGGGTTCACGCATGGACTGTACAAGTTACAGGGCCGTTAGTTTTATCAGTTTAGCATCAAAAGTGTATGGAAAAATAGTTGAAAGGAGGATGCAAGGGATGTCCGATGGAACATTGTGGGAGGCTCAAGGCGGTTTCAGGTCTGGAAGAGGATCTATGGACGTGTTTTAGCTCCGCAACATTGAAGAGAAGCATCTGACTGTGGATCAGAGGGTTTCCTGTGGTTTCGTGGATCTCGAAAAAGCGTTTGATAGGGTTGTACGTAAGGATCTTTGAGACATTTTGCCAGATTATGGGATAGTCGGGTCCTTGCTGCGTGCGGTGCAGTCAATGTATTTAGACTGTAAAACATGCGTGCGGGTGGATGGCAAACTTATCGCCTAAGTTTGATACTAATATTGGCGTAAAGCAGGGTTGTGTGTTGTCAGCACGCTTGTTTATCTTATATTTGGACAAATATCTTCAAAGGTTAAGATCATTGAATGTGGGAATGCGTATGGGTGACCAAGTGGTGAACTGCTTGCTTTATGCAGATGATGCTGTACTTTTGGGCTCTACAACATCTGAGTTGCAAACACTGGTCACAGTTATGGAAGGAGATTGCAAAGAAAGGGGTTTACATTTGAATGCGATGAAAACCAAAAGAATGGCGTTTGAAACATAGATTTAGGACTACATCTATGATTTGAAAAAGACGTAGCCAGAACGGATGTAAGAGTTTTGGTTGATGATGTAGTGCTGGAACAAGTGAATGAAATTGTATATCTTGGTTGTGCTTTTAGCAGGGATGGAAGGTACACCGTGGATGTAGAGAGGAGAGTGAGTACAGGGAATAGTGTGAATGGAGCGTTGGGTAAGCTATTCCAAAGCGAGGTTTTGAGTCAAAAAGCTAGACTCGCTTTGCATAATTCTGTGCTTATCCCAACGTTATTGTATGGAAGCGAGAGTTGGGTATGTTAGAAAGAGCATGAAAGTAGGATAAATGCGGTCGAAATGAGAGCACTACTAAAAATCTGTGGTGTGACGCTCGCTGACCGCATACATAACCTTGAGATCCGAGAAAGAGTGGGATTGAAAGAAAGTGTTGGTGTTACAATGCGAAATGGCATGCTCCGCTGGTTCGGTCATGTGAAAAGAATGACAGATGAAAGATTGACAAAGCAGATGTACAATGTGAATGTGTATGCATGTAGGTACCCGGGGAAACCAAGGCTGATCAATCGCATATTATCCGAGGGTGGTGTCTCCGAAACCGGCGTGTTTGTATGAAAAGGGGTGATGAATGTAAAGGAAGCTAGACAGTTTTGTCAGGATCGTGAGGTCTGACACTCGATATTCTCTGCCTAACCGCGTAAAGGAGTTTGCGTGAAGATATGAATGTATGTATGTGTGTCGGTATTCTAAAAAAATGTTTTATTGGTAAAATAAAACAACGTACAAAATTCTGCCGACTCGGACATCACTCATTTACTGTAATTGAAACTTTATTGATTTTACATAAAATATAAACATTCCACTGGCAGTTCCATAACGATGTAGATATCGATCAGTACAAGAATTTCCCATATCAATTAGGCATATCAAAAGCATTAAGCGGTATAATCACATTATAATTCGAAGTAAATGGATTTGGAACAGAAATAACATGTAATACTTATTAATCACTGATGACTGTTTTGTTCGTCTGGTAATAACAAAATTTAATTAAAAAAAACAATTTGGAATAGTTTAACAGCTTTAACCTTTTTTGGGATCATTGGCAAGAAGCATGCTTGCCAGTCAATTGCAGTGCAATTTTGGCCGGAAAACTCGTTCCGCATTGTGGGATAGGGTATTCCCAGAAGGCAACGCAAACCGACCCGTCCTCGTCGATACAAAAGGAAGTACGAGTAGATGCAGCGATGGGGGCCTCCACCAAGCACGATAAGCCCGAACAGGTGAGAAGAAGTGTGCCAAATAGGCACACAAAATAATTCTCTGATATTCTCCTTGCGCTTATGATTATACTTCGATTTAAGAATCACTTAACTGATTTTGATAAAATACGACTTGGATTTACGTAACTGTCGTTCATTATACAACCAACTTTATCATAGAGACAGAGCTCTTTTGGAATATGTGTAGTGCAGGAGATAATATCAGATAAATAAAATATCTTTAAGCCCGTATCATTAAAGAGGTTAGCAAAGGTGTAACCAGGTCACCCACTACTATCCGAAGATACTAATAATACTTAGTTCAATTTCAGTTCTAAGTATTGTTCATGAATTAGATAGCTCGACGTAAGAAACGCATAGCTAAATATCCTACTTCGCATAGCTATTACTTAGCCAAATAAGCTTCTTGAATACGGGTGTAAGTCCCACAATGTGATAAGTTGCAAGCCTATCGCAAACCGGACAGACATCCAATCATTTTTGATTAGAAATTATAGAAAAAAAATTCTTGTTTGCTTGATCTGGTGATCGAACCCGAAACCATAAAAAAGTTCAAATCCGGACCGCTAGACCACAGATGCGATCAGGTATATCATCACAACATAATATATCAAACAAATAGTTATACCAAAGGCTATACAAGATATTATTTAATCTCTGGCAATATCTACTAAATGAGGATAAAAAGTATAAAATTACTTTGTCCTGATTCAGTAATAAAATGAAATTGAAGAGTATTTATCATAATTTATTCTAGTTAATTAATCGTGATAAAGCCTGTAATTTGTTACGTACCTATTTAGCGAATATTAATGAATATTAATTTTATGGTTGCTACGAAAATTCTTGCTACGTTAAAAGCTGTTTTGGGATAATCATTATTAATTATTAACGACCTTAACGAAAATCTGAATTATAATGAGTTAGTCGCAGTATTATATATATATTTTTTTATCCACATCGTATCGAATTGGAAAACCTTGACATTTTGAATGTATAATTTATTTATTGAAGAAAACAAACTCAAAATATAATCTTTGTTAGAAGAGATTTTAGATTCCTATCATAACGATTCCATTTTTGTTACGTCTTTCTACCCATATTGATACGGATTGGCACTTTTGAAGTTTTTATAGCTTACACATAGTAAATTAGAAAATATTAAAATTGCAACCTTGTGCAAGTTAAACATTTTTTTAACATTTAAAAGAAATTAAATTCATTCATTCATTTATTTTGAGTTTGGTTGTCTGAATGGTATTATAAAGGCTAACAGACAGTAAAATATTTTTTAAAAAAATCCTAAAATCCTAGCTTTGTGCTTAAAAGTTAGTTAGATGGTTCAGTATCTCTCAGTTTATTAAATTTAGTTGTTGCTCCCTTTTCACCTAAAGATGTAATCATAGTTTTACCTTAATCAGTAAAATTTTAGTGATATCAATAAAAGTGGTGTAAACAAAAACTAATATTTACAAAAAAAATCTATCGAAACTCCATCCCTGCCCCTGATTTGTTTTATTTTATTCTTCCAGGTTAGTTCATTTGAGAGTTGGCAACCCTACTCTTCCCCGTTGAACACCTTACAGACATTTACATACAAATAAAATACTTTATTTTTTTGATTAGTGGCTAATGTGTTTCCTCGTAGTTTTTACAGCTCTACCAAATTAATTCTAGATAAGCACATACGTGCCTGTATGAGTTGTGAATCATCTTTAACGGTATTAATCATTGATTAGCTATCATATTTATATGACATGAGTGAAAAAGCAAATTTTACTCAATAAATTAGTACACTTTGATAATAAGTACAGTCATTGTTAAGAATGAAACTTGAAAACAGAAAACATTTATTCACATTGGCACCAAACAATTACGCTTTTTTACATTTTTTTCATGACATTGGAAGGCAAACAAGCAGACGGATTTCCTGATGGTGAGAAATTCACGACGCCTAGAGACACCAAATGTGGCAAAAGTGCGTTGCCAACCTGAGGCTGGGATGTTAGGCCTCGAATAAAAGTAAGTTTATCGGCTACGTTACCCTCCGAACCAGAACACGTCAACGGCAAGCACAAACGTTATGGCGGCAGGAATAAGCAAGGCGGTGAAACTCTACCACCTAGTCAAATGTCACAGTGTCAGTAACGGTAAGCCCGTGCTCGCCTTTTACGAGCTGCCGGGCAGGAAGGTCTATTCTACAAAGGAGCCCGAGCCAATACGGGGAAACACTTTTAAAAATTTCAAAGAAGTCGTGTTAGCTACACTATTTATATTTTAAGAATGGCTGAACTGATTTGGCTGAAAATTAACGGGAATAAAGTTGAGAACCAGGAGACGGCGATATACCTTTCGACTGCAAGCAAACTAGGAAAAAAAACGTTTAGTTTATTGCCACACAAACTAATAAGTTTAAGATATGTATGTAAACTTAACCTAAGCCTTTATCATGAGTTGGTATAGATTACGTTCGATAAGTTACGTGTCGAAATCTATGACACTTTTGGTTTAAAAATGTGTTGCTCTTAGTTACCAATAGAGGCGCTGTTCAAAGTTTTCGTACAAATAATTTAGAGATAAGGTAGCGAGTATAGTAAATTTGACAAGCCGTGAACTCACGGTAAGTGCTCTGAAGTGCTCGTGCAACTGTTTCACTATATTCCGGATTTTAAGTTATTTATTTACTACTAGTGGTCGCCCGTTGGTCGAAATTCGATCATACTAAATTTTAATATCTTTTTGATAAGAACGCTATCTTCATTTATTAGGATCAAATACTTTGTTTTTAAACTTTTTAGTGCGCCATCTGTGATCTTTTATCGTTATCATAAAAATATTTGTTTGTATGTAGCATATGCATGGTAGTGTGCGCAATGTTTTATTTATTGATTTAATGTACTTTATAAGCATTATTGTGAAAAAATATTAGCGTTCTGCACTTCTCCTATACATAAATTATAAGTGTGCCAAATTTTATGCTCCTGCGTCAGCGCAATTTTTGTAAAAAGTGGTCCAAAGTTATCAGGTATTAATATATAGATTAATCAAAACAACTAACAGTTTTTAAGTGCAAAGGTGAAATTTCATTTGTTTTTAAGTAATACAAATTACTTACCTTGATAGTGCTTGTACTAGAATTGCCCTATAATCCATAAGACTAGTAATACAATGAGAACTATCATAAGTAGTGATATTCCTAAGGATACTAGTTGACATATGAGACCGCATACACAACTGAAATATAATGTTTTTAAAAAGTATTTTTTATCATGTTTCATTAAAACAAATGTTAAGATATTAAAATCCGTTTTGATTTTCTTATAACATTGGAAGGCAAACAATCAGATGGATTTCCTGATGGTTAAAAATTTATACCGCCTAGAGACACCAAACGTGGTAATGGTGCGTTGCCAACCGGGGGCCGGGATCTTAGACCTAGAGCAAATGTAAGTTTACCGGTTTACCCTTTGAACCAGAATACGTTAACGGCAAGCACTGAGTGATAGCGGCAGGATTTGGAAAGGCTGTGGTCCCAATCCGGGCGAGTTGTTGCGAAACTCAACACCCAGTAGGCTGTCACGGTGTTAGTGACGGTAAGCCTAGGCTCGCCTCTTACGAGATGCCTGGCAGGAAGGCAGATGGTCTACTCTGCAAAGAAGCCAGGACCAACACGGGGATTTAGTCATGGGGATTCTTAAATAATAATGACTGAGCAAAGTGAAGAAGTATGAGAAATAATGAAGCGCTGTAAAACTGCAAAAACCGACTCCATGAGAAATAATGAAGCGCTTTAAAACTGCAAAAACCGACTCCATGAGAAATAATGAAGCGCTGTAAAACTACAAAAACCGACTCCAATGATTTCATTAGGTACCACGTCGCTATTTGATAGTTATTTTTTCGAAAAATAGCAAATTATTTCGAGATCGTCCCAGATATACTCGTAATACATATATCAAAATCCTGATAGTAATTTTGAGTTATGCTTAATAATGCATATTTTTTTGTTTATAAATTAATATAATATTTGGTCTTCCTAAAAAAGAACTATCAAAATGGTGGTGGACGAGTAATCACGTTACAAACATGCAAAAATATGTATCAAAAACATTCAGTCGAATTGAGAACATCCTTTTGTGGACTTGGTTAAAGAAGGCAGACACGGTAAAAATTACCATATTTTGATACGCACTCGTTAAACTAATTTTAAGTTATCGCTGTCTTTTTTCAGCAAAACTAAAAAAAGGGAGAAATAAAGGATAGAGAAAAAGACAGAGCATCAAAAAGAAACAGACAGAACAACAAAAAAGAAAGAGATAAACGCTCTTAGTGCAGTCACATTGATTTGTAAACGACGTTTCTACAAATTGGCTGTTTAAAAAAAGTAAATGTTACAATTTGGCAATAACATTTAAAATCAATTAAAATGTAAGGGGTGTCCTTAATATTAAAATTGGGCCGGTCCTTTCAAAGTTACCCCGTATAAGAAGCTATCGAGTCACGAATATCACAACCACGAGTATCGCAGATGCGTTGCCGACCTTTAGGGTGTTGGTACGCTCTTCTCTTTAAGATTCGTTATATTTAAATGAAATTACAATGGAAAATCATAAATGTTAGCTAATATAAAAGGAAAAATGTTTAGTTAATAGTGTTATTGAACTGTCTCTACTTTCATTTTATTTCTCATTTAATCTAACAATTCTGCAATGTTTGAAAGCATTTGAATTTTCAGTGAAAACCCAATCCTTTAAGTAATTAAAATAAGTCTAATATGTTTGTTCATCTTGAGTGATCAAACAGAGAAAAAAAGGTTACGGAAATAGGTTTTCAATTATTTTTCAAACATCCGAAAGTTTATGGATTTTTTCAGGAAAGTCCTAAATAAGGCACTAAGATAAAGGCATTTACAAAAATTTACTCGTAGTGCCTGATTTTGTGTTAATTGCTTCGATAAACAAGTTTGGCAAAAGCTGGACAGGTCTTCAACAATTTAATGTTTCAATTCCAAATTCACAAAACTGCTTATGTAGAATATATTATATTTAATTTACACCAATAATTGTGTTAAATTTTATATAAATAACTTGACACTTGACTTGACTTTTGTTGACTGGTTGTAGAAAGTTTTCATGATTAAAATTTTACAACGGTATGTCTGGTTTTATATTTCAGCAAATAAAACGTCAACTGAGTACACTTTCAACGTACTTCTTACGGACAACAAGAACTATGTTTTAGGATATTATTGCAAATACAATGATCAGAAAGCATTACGCCAAGGTAACCATCATTATTCACTATTACTTTTTTATATGGTCTTAATTTAAGAGAGAGGAGGTTCTCAATTGAACTAGTTTTTAATCCCCACACAAACGAGGATTATAAGTTTGACTGTGGAATTACCACCTTTGGGTTGCTACGTTTGGAAATGAAAAAAAAAAACAGACTTAACACTGGGATGACGATAGTGCGTAAAAAGTGCTATTTTAGGGTTAAGACCTTATTAGATACTAGCTGTAGCTCGCTGCGTTGCCCGCGCGGTCCCTCAGGAACATTGTTTCAGGATAAAAACTATCTTATGTGTAATCCAGGTTGTATGTGTGAACTAAATTTTATTAAAATCAATTCAGCAGTTTTTGGGAGTAATAAACAAACAAACTTTCAAATGTATAATATTAATAAGATACTTTAACGCCACCATCAAATCAATTAATTCATGATCAAAGCAATTATTAAATTATCAATCAAACTATACATGTCTACACAATTTCGGCTTAATCAGTTCGGGTAGAAGGATTGTGTTTGATTTCATAATGTAAAAGAAAAGCAAAGTAGCAAACGGACGGAGACCAACAAAAATGTCCCATCTCTTCTTTTTTGTTCCATTTGAAAAAGGATCTAAAGTTAGATTAGTATTTGCACAGCGAAATTACTATAATTATTTACTTTTCAAAACATTGAAGAAATTCACCCTTAAATCTTTCTTTTAGTTTTAAATCACCGTCCATTTTAAAGTGAAACTTTTATTACATTGTCTCATTTTTTTTTGGTCTGTGTGTCGCATGTTGCGTGACGGTGACGTCAGAGCAGCCGAAGCCAATATGGCGGCGTCTATAGTTTACAGTTATAGATCAAGTTTCACTTTTACCGTACCCACCGTACCATAAAACGGTTTGCACATATGATTGTTTTTATCCCAAAAAAATGTTCCGGTGGGACCATTAGCCACGCGTGCAACGCCGCGGGTAACAGCTAGTAGTAAATAAATATTGAACAAATCCTAGCCTTGTGGAAAGCGGGTTAGTCAGATGGGTCTGTAGCTCTTAGTCTATAATTCTTTTCTTTATTTCTTTAAGTTTTGAAATTTGCATCAAATTTTATATCAATTTTCATCAATTATAATTAGTCATCAGTCATAAGTCGTCAGTAAGTCATGTCAGGCTCTTGGGTAAAGCGGCGGCCTCATTACACAAGCTCATGTAAGGAGATTTGGCGGCAACGAGGAAATACATAATACGCTAATTTCTTCATGATTATTTCTTTTGTGCACTTTCACTGAACAAAATTGTACAAAAAGCCACTAAAATTGACTAATTTCACTCAATATCAACTCGAAATTTAATAATTATGAAAAAACTTCGACCATCTTTTCTCTCGATGGCGCCAAAACTCTCCTTAGTCTTTAAAATAAGAAATGACATATATACCAACTATAAAACTAATAAAAATGTTAAGCAGAACCTTGTATGAATCCACAATATGTATATAAGGAAAAATCTCTACTACAACATAAACGAAAGAACTTTGACTATTCGAACTTTTATGCTTCTCATAATCATTCTCCTAATGGTCCGGATTTGTATAGACAATTGCCATTGTTATTTTGGTTACCTTGGCTTTCAAAGTGTTATTACAGAAATTTAATTTGCAGACATACTTACAATTTTAATCTAAATAACTTTCAAAAGTCATCAACGAATACACGTCATATATTAAACTTTTCTATAGATACTATTAAACAAGGTCATGTGGAAAGAATGACAGATGAAAGATTGACAAAGCAGATATACAATGCGAATGTGGATGGATGTAGGTACCCGGGGAGACCAAGGCTGACATTTCACGATCAGATCAATCGGATATTATCCGAGGGTGGTGTCAAGAGTTTCCGAAACCGGCGTGTTTGTATGAAAAGGGTAATTGATGTGAAGGAAGCAAGACAGGTTTGTCAGGATCGTGAGTTCTGGCACTAGATACTCTCTGCCTACCCCGTAAGGGACTTGGCCTGAAGACGTGTATGTATGCATGTACTATTAAACAATTACTCACTTTTAATTTTTATGACTTGTTAGTCCATAGTACTAAAACAGTGATAAAAGCTGATATAGCTAGAACCAGAGCTATACAGCCTAGTTTACCAAAAATACAACTGCAACAAAATTGTAAAGTTAGCCCTCGCTTATAGTACTGTATTTCGTCCAGAATAAATAAGATTTAAGATCGTGTTTGTTCCCCGTTGTTTTCCGTTGGTTCGGGCTCCTTCTTTGCAGAATAGACCATCTGCCTTCCTGCCAGGCAGCTTGTAAAAGGCGAGCATAGGCTTACCGTCACTAACACCTAACATTTGACTAGGTGGTAGAGTTTCGCAGCGACTCACCCGGATTGGTACCACCGTCTTACCTATCCCTACGACCATAACGTCGTGACGTGTTCCGGTTTGGAGGGTAAGGTAGCCGGTAAACTTACTTTTGCTCGAGGCCTAACATCCCGGCGTCAGGTTGGCAACGCGCCATTACCACCTTTGGTGTCTCTAGGTGACGTGAATTTCTTACCATCGGGAAATCCGTCTGCTTGTTTGTCTTCCATTATCATAAAAAAAAATAATCGAAAATCGTTAAGTTTGACATTGCTTATTCTTTTGTATAGCATCCTGAGAATAGATAAGTTTTAAGATTTTTTTCTATTACTCTATGCAAAGAAGGGCTATATGTTCACCAGTATATGTTTGAACAAAAGTTTCTTTGCCCTGGAAATCAAACTGCGAAGATCAGTTTTTTAAAACATACGTCAATCGATGTTTTTATTTAGGATTATCAGAAAGTTAGGAGAGTACATATTATATTGCAAAACTTAAATTCGCTTCTTAGGAAGTTTAGTCAGTAGTCTGGTGTATGTAGGATTGAGTGCAATATTTTCAATAAATAAGACATTGAAGCACGTGCAAGAAAGCAAAAAATCGTGTAATATCCTACTAATATTTATTATCCCGCTGGTTCGGATATGTAGAAAAAATGGCAGATTAAATATTGACAAAGCAGATATACAATGCGAATATGGAATGATACCCGGGGAGACCTAAATTGACATTTCACGATCAAATCGGTTCTTATTCGAGGGTGGTTTCAAGAGTCTCCGAACCTTATAACCCTTTTCATACAAACCGTCGTGTCTGTATGAAAAGGGTTATAAATGTGAAGGAAGCCAGGCTAATTTGCAAGGATCGTGAGGATTAGCACTCGATACTCTCTGCCTACCCTGTAAGGGACTTGGCGTTAAAATATGTATGTATGTAGGTATGTATGTATTCATTAGTAAGTGAATGTCAATTACTCTCTAGTATTGTATATCCCAAAGGTTGGGTTGGTTGGGATTCGCTGCAGTCACTGATTTAACTTTAGCGTGTCAGGTTGTGATTGACATTTACATGCTTACATTTTGTTAACCATCATTCAAACGTACTTCAGTGACCGTGGGACAACAGCTTACAACAAAATCTATCGCGTATGTGCTATTTGAAGCATTAGCACAATAAGGGTCGAGATACATGGTATATGTCTTACCGCAACAAAATTAGGCGCCTGTTTAACTAAACATTGTAAAAATTGACATCCAACCAGCCTCACATGTTGATGACGTGGAAATTCGTTATTGGTTGAGACTCAAATTCAAAATCAAATCGATATTTTATTCGATTCAGCCACTATATCTTACTATTATCATCGTCACATTGACTTGAAAAGAAAAAAAATGACGGGTTGCACTCCGGTAGTGTCGGCAAAAGTAAAAACTTGAATATTGACGTTGTGAATGTTGATATTTTGGAATGGTTAGGGAATAATTTTCCACGAATTGCTTTAATTATCAGTATGAAAGTACTATCATTCATGTAGTAGAATAAAATATTCATGTATTGCGCTATCGTACACAAACATGACAACACAAACATTCGCGCAAGCGTCTTACGCTGTCTAACTCTAAAATAAACGGTAGGCGCACGCATATATTTTCGCCGCGTCGTAGAAAGAGAGGCAGATACTTCCTCTTTTACGCCGCGCTGGCTGTTTACTCTCCGTCCGTCTTACGAATTTTCGACCAGGTCACGTGTCCTGACGCGAGTTAAAAAGTTTTTACACATAAAAAAAAGTGGGCAACGCCGCTAAAGAAGTTTTCACTTCAAAAACAATTACTACATTCTTAATATACACAGTATACGTAGTGTTTACTAAGCTAACGAGTGTTTATTTTTTTTCTCTTAAGTCGAACAGTTTTTACCGCTTAAAAAAGGAGGTTCTAAATTCGACTACATTATTCTGTTATATATAAAAAGTCTTTACTAGATGAACCAATTTTGATTAAGATCCGACGAATGGTTTTTTAAATTATTATAGAAACGAATTTGACAACACTTTATTTAAATAATCTACAAAAATAATATAGGTATAAAGCTTTATAATTTTTTGATACAAGAAAATTGAAGTCGAGCCGACTTCAATTATTACTTTACTGCATTGAAATTATTAACTACGGTCTACTAGCTTACAAGACATTTAAAAACAAAGAAAATAAAGAAATATAAAATTACTTACCACATTTTATAAGACTTGCTGCCAAAACGACAATAACGTACTGTTTTAACAGTTCACGATATACTTAACCTGGTTAAAAAATATTTTTATACAGTAACTATAGCAACAGCTTAACATAACTATTAGTTAGATACAATCTATTAATACAACTAATGTTTTTTATAGGCTAATTAGGTTTCGAAATATCGTGAGTTCGTGTTTATTTAGTAAGTCAACGACTCTTTTAACAACTTTCAAAGGAAGTCATATCATATCAGCTCGTAAAAGGCGAAAAAAAGGCTTACCGTCACTAACACCGTGACGTCTGACTAGGTGGTAGAGTTTCGCACCGACTCGCCTGGTTTGGTACCACCGCCTTACTTATTCCTGCCGCCATAACATCATCGTTTGCTGTTGACGAGTTCCGGTTCGAAGGGTAAGCTAGCCGGTAAATTTACTTTTGCTCGAGGCCTAACATCCCGGCCTTAGCAACGCAACATTACCACCTTTGTTGTTTCTACCTTCATATATATCTTCACGCCAAGTCCCTTACGGGGTATGTAGAGGGTATCGAGTGCCAGACCTTACGATTCTGACAAACCTGTCTGGCTTCCTTCACATTCATTACCCTTTTCATATAAACACGTCGGTTTCGGAGACTCTTGACACCACCCTGGGATAATACCCGAGTGATCTGGTCGTAGAATGTCAACCTAGGTCTCCCCGGGTACCTACATTCATCCACATTCGCATTGTGTATCTGCTTTGTCAATCTTTCATCTGTCATTCTTTCCACATGACCCAACGATTTTCAGAAATTTTAATGCATTTAAATTAAAATATTGCCAGGCAAATAAGCAGAGGGTTATCTTGATTGTAAGAAATCCATTTCAGTCATAAGCCTCAAATTTATTTGGGGCGTTGTTAAAGTACTGAAGAATTAATCCTCCTGCTTGAGTAGATTTACCAGATTAACCAACTTAACTTTTACAGGGGAACAAGAGAGTAACGAGCGCTGCAACTATGACGACACAAATGGGTGTGATGGTGGAACTAAATCGGTCGAGATAACACTAAAATGTATCATTTAATCTTTGTCATGGTGTCCTCATGTTATGTCTACATATATGTGTACATTTCATATAAGAGATACATTTAAATATTAACGTACGTGTTATGGCTATAACTTACCTTAAAACTGATTTATGTTAAAGATTCTTTTCATAACATTCTAATTCTGCGGTTTATATTTCTTTCAGTATTATTTCAGACACGTCCAAAGAGTAAAGTAACTGTCCATAAAGGACACGTCTTTGCGTATTTCCGCACGACTTTGACACCTTTCAAAGTTTGTGCACAGAGGATGTAAATATAAATTTTAATTCAAGGGTAATCTTTCATAATTATTTAAATTTCATTAAAATAATATTTTTGTTGAAAATAATGTAATCTGAACGGCGTTTTATATGACCTCAAAATACTCGTTTTATATTTTTAAAAACAATATTAAAATTATTATAATATATTTATATATTTATTTCTTTCAAAAGCGCAATAGGTTTAGTTTTTACTCTTTTTTGAAGTGAAAACTTCTTTAGCGGCGTTGCGCACTTTTTTTTGAATGGGTAAAAAACTTCTAAACTCTCGTCAGGACACGTGACCTGATCGAAAATTCGTAAGACGGCGCAGGGCGCTTGCGTGAAAAAGACGGCGCAGGTAGCTTGCGCGAATTAGACGGTACAGGGCGCTTGTGCGAATGTTCGTGTTGTCCTGTTTGGGTACGATAGCACAAAAAATGAATGTTGTATTCTACCACATAAATGGTGGTACTTTCATACTGATAATTATAGCAATCCGTGCAAAATTATTCCATAAATATTCCAAAATATCAAAATTCACAACGTTAATGTTCAAGTTTTCACTTCTGCCGGCACTCCCGGAGTGCAACCCGTCTTTTTTTGTATTTAAATATTGAAACCTAACAATTTAAGCGCAACGTCTTATATCTAACGTAATCTGCAAAACAAAACCGACTTTGATTTCAACAATGATTATAATACTCGTAATATCAATATAAGTGTCTTTTATATGCACAAGAAGAAAGATTTTTTGTACATTTTCGTGAAACTGTATCATCGGATAAAGAAAGAATTTCCGAAATGAGTTCAGAAATTACGGAGAAATCGATCAACGTATAAAATATACTGGTTGAACAAATTATAATTTTCTCCTTTATGGGAGACGGTTGAAAGTACAACCAGTTCCTATTTTTGTTGCCATAACAGCTCAGCACTGGTTATTATTATCATACTAGATAAGAACCCGGCTAAGCTCGGGTAAAATGTGACATAAAATACCTACATCTAGGTGCAAAACGTAGGTAGATATTTCTGTAGTCACCGGTTTTCAATGAATATTAAAGGTATCAGCAAGACATAGATTCGTATAGCTTCACTCATTGTGTTTAATATATATATAGTAAATAAAAACTGCCAAAGTTTTTTTTTAAATCAACATTTAAAGTAAAGTAACATAAATTAACAAAATAAATTGCAATGAGTACTTATCCAAGAATTTAGCAGAGGTTATATAAAGGTATATTTTCTATTAATTACACATCACAAAACGGAACGTTTATTAACTACCCAAGATGGCGACTGTGATTTGTCTGTCAAGTGTCAACACATTAGAATTTAACATAGAATTTAACAAAATACTCGACAATCCGAATTTTGCGGATATAATATGTTGTCGACTCAAAATCACAATTTTTTTATGTTTTATTATTCAGGTCAAGTTTCAATCGAGTCTACCGTACCCCTTGACGAAATTATTAATAAAGATTCCAATTTAGAGCTGCCACTAATTTGTGCTTTCAATTTATTCCTTTCCATAAGTGACGAATGAATAACTGAATTATTAAACGACTGGAATGATTTTGATATTTTTTGGCTGTGGTCAAGGGGATGAGTTCATGAAATCGAGAATGGTTCAGATTCACAGATCACTAGATTTTTTTTATTCGTAAGTAGTCCTTTCTATTACCACAGAGGTTTATGTATACATACAAGTTTTTCTACCCGTGCGAAGCTGGGACGGTCTGATAGTAGGTAATAAAGTAATAGTAGTAGTAGTAAAAAAATGGTACTTTGCCCATTCATACATTTTACTATTCATCAGCTTGTACTATTTGAATATATGTTCGTACATTTGAATATATTATGTTAGTCTATCCTGTATTGTTAGTCGCGTGAAAAGGGCCATTACCCTAATTTACCGAGCATTCCCATATCACTTCAAGCACTATAGTATAGTAACTATTCATGAATAGACAAATAAAAATCAAAAACTGCTTTTGATTTCGAAAAAATTTAGAGAGCTCAAAAAAGGTGGATTTCAATCGACATGTTTATTTGCGTTTGTTACGTGATTGCTCGGCCAACAATAAACTATTTTTGATAGTAATTTTTGGAAAGATAGGTCATGTTTCCCAGGTGGTCCCAAATTATATCGTGATACGTTGACGACCTCATCATTGAAAGGATACAAAAGCTATAGGTTTTGAAGTATAATCCAAACTGCTATGAAATTTATATGGGACCATCTCGGAATTATTAGATAACTTTCGAAAAAAAAATTAAATCGCGACATGATACCCAATAGAATCGGTCGGAATCGGTCTTTGCTTTTTTACTGCGCTTATTATGTAGTGTTTTAAAATAGTGAAGACACCTATTGTAAATAATTTAGTTGTTATTGATCAGGAAAATCCGTTCAGTAGTTTTAACGATTTAAGCATACATACATACATACATAGGGACTGAAAAAACGACTTTGTTATATTATACTATGTAGTGGTTCTTCCTCGTTGCCATGCTCTGGTTAAGGGGAGAGGTAAATATATAATTTATTTCTTCTAGAGGCTTAATATTCCTGTCTGTTTCATAACATTACCAGTTTTGCCATCTGTACGTATATCGTTGACGTGTTCCTGTTCGGAAGGTAAGGTAGCCGGTACGCTTACTTTTGCTCGAGGTCTAACATCCCGGCCTCAAGTTGACAACGCACCATTTCCACCTTTGGTGTCTCTCGGTGGCTTGAATTTCTTATCACCAGGTCTGCTTGTTTGCCTTCGAATCTCATAAAAAACATCAGGAAATCCGTATACTTATACATACAAACATACTTCATTATAAAAAAATAATACAACGTATTTATTACATTAGTATTAGTTTAGATATATTTATTTTATGAAGCCTCTACCTTAGGTTTTTTACTTACATCAATTGTTTCCTTCACCTAAGGTTGTCTGTCAAAAATCGCTCTGAAGCGATAAGACCGCCTTTGTGTACTTTTGATAAATATTATGATTGAAAAGACGCATTTTCAATTTTTTCTAAAATGTTGGTGTATAATAAAGTGAATTAATTCATTCACCTAACCTATAGACACCCAAAATGTTAACGGTTTGTTGTTAGCTTGAAACCGGCAACTTTATCATCCCAACCCGAAAACAAAATTGTATTATCACAAACTTTCTGATTCAGGAATATGCAGGGTGTATTTTCAACTTGTTTGATTGACTATCCTAGTTGAATAGTCTGTTGTTAGATGATTCCACTTGCAAGTGAGGGTTTGTCTCATCCATATGCCAAAAATGGAATGGTGGAGTTGAGCTAACATGATGATAATAAATATAACTAAAGCGCAGTAAAACTGCAAACAACCGACTTCCATCATCAGAATCGGACTAAGTAACAATAGATGGTACACTCGTTCAAATAAAAGAAATTAGAATCGGTTAAGAAATGACGAGTAAATCGAGTAACATACATAAAAAATAAGGATTTGAACATAAAACTTCACCTTTTTTTTTTCAAAGTTTGTTAATAATGGTGAATGCAGTTTTTTGTACCGATGGATGTTTTATTGGATTTTAAAAAGGCCTTTTAAATTTAGTAAAATTCAAATTAAATCCAATAAAACATCCTTAAAAAAATCCAATAAATGCCCTTTTGCTTGGGGTAGGTAGGTCACCTGATGATAAGAGATCACGTAGGGACCGGACGGAATCAGATTATCTTATGATAATAACGCATTTATATGCGTTGCTGACCTATCAGAATTAATTTTACACCATTTCAACATCCACCTTAGAGGCCTCTGGAGTCAGATTGCTCATTTACTCTGATGAACTATCGTACGATTCAGGTCGATCGGTCGATATCGATTTTTCAGGTGTAGATTCAGATTGCTTTATAAATATCGTATTAGTACCTTAGTCGAGACTATACAAGTTGATGAGGATGGAGGAAATGTTGCTATTGAGTATTGAGTAATTCTTCGAATTTACCACTATAGAAATTAAAAACATTACACTTAAAAAACATGCATTTATTTATCTAAGTCATAAAAAAACATATTTCAGTCCTGGGGTGCACAATTTCCAAAAATATTTAAAAAAAATGTAATTGGAAATCAGTTTTTGCAAAATAATGTTATTTTACAAAAGGTTTTTTATTACTCAAGTTTTGTTTCTTGATAAGATCTGTGCCTTAACAGATTTGGATGCTTACAATATTATAGTTTTAAAAATGCGATATTTTATTCAATTCTTTTATTTTTCATCAGTCATGCTTTTTCATAGATTTTTAGTTTTATAAAATAGTATAAAAATGATGAAATAAATAAAATTTGACTTCATAATGGTTTAGAATGAAAGTAACAAGTTCATGAATTTAAATTATTTTGTATGAAGTTTTGTTCAACATTAAACAAATCAAGTTAATCATTATATCATAAATATATAATAATAACGTTGATTTTATAATCAAAGTTAGATTTCTGAATGATTATTAAATAATTAACTTATATAATATTTAAGTAAAATAGCCTAAATCAATATCTTATCGCACTACGAAGCTGTCTTATATGGGCTACTGAATCTTCAATCGTTCTTTGGGTGTTATCGTTACTCTGAAAAAATAAAAAATAAATAAAACTGGTGTCATTTCCTTTCTACTCCTACTTTTTTGTGTGTCAAGTCGACGCACAAGCACATGGGTCTCTTGATGGTAAGATGTAGATATAGATGCGACAGGTGCGTCGTTGTCCTGCGGCTGGAATGTGAGACCTATTGTGCAAGTCTACCAGCTACCCTAACCTCAGCGTATCGGCAGCGTCATTATAGCGGCAGGAATAGGTAAGGAGTTGGATTCCTACTCGGGCAAGACGACACAGGCCACAGCACTCTACCACCGGTGAAATATATCGGTGTTGGACCATATAATGATGAACTAATAAAAAGAAGCTAAAGTGGAAGATTTTCTGCAATATGTGGTAGATAACAGAAGCTGCTAACAAAGGCAGATAGAGAGCTTATATATAACTATCACCAGTCTGTCAAAAAAATAATGAATAAAAAAAAAATATAAATAATGAATCGGAAAAGGAGATATATACCTAGTCTTGCCATAAATATTGTAATAAAGAAAAAAATAAAATTTTGGCAGAGCAAGCAAGAGCTTTGTGGCTAAGGCTGGAGAGAGAGAGAGGATAAGTGTGCTTCTTTTTGCCAATGACTAATCAACTACTGCAAGTGGGTAGGATTTGAAATATGTTAAAGTTAATATTGTAGGTAATATTTAAAATCGTATCCCCTTCCAGTAGTTGATTTCTATACTGTCGAATATGAAATATCCTATAAATAGAACAAAACCATGGAAAAAAGTCCTTCTTTGTTCATATGTCCCCAATCTACAAGTGTGATTATTGCTATAAGGATTATTTTATGTTATAGGAAGGCAAACAAGCAGACGGATTTCCTGATGGTGAGAAATTCACGCCGCCCCGAGACACCAAAGGTGGTAATGGTGCGTTGCCAACATGAGGTCGGGATGTTAGACCTCGAGCAAAAGTAAGTTTATCGGCTACCTTACCCTCCGAACCGGAGCACGTCATGACGTTATGGCGGCAGGAATAGGTAAGGCGGTGGTACCAATCCGGGCGAGTCGCTGCCAAACTCTACCACCTAGTCGGATGTCACGGTGTTAGTGATGGTAAGCCTATGCTAGCCTTTTACGAGCTGCCTGGCACAGGAAGGCAGATGGTCTATTCTACAAAGGAGCCCGGACCAGCACGGGGGATTAGTATTAAATGAGTTCTCTTTGAAAATTTTAATAATTTCTTTCATTAAAAAAATAAGTCTTTTCAAAATGGCCGCCACCAAACGCCATATTATAGAAAAAAGGTGTCCAGAAATATTAGGTTGAATAATGAATAAGTATTTAATATCATTAAAAGTTTATTAATTCGTTTTAAGTCAAATTAATATTTTAAATAATTTCTCGTGTGACCGAGCTTGAGATAAAAGTGTGGGGAGAATTTAATGATAAAAATGATCATTAATTCTATATTAAGATAACAGTTATTACTTAGGGAACCCGTAATAGTATAATTGTATTATAAGTGTTATGGCTGAGAAACATCATCAAAACATATTTTTTTACTTTAATTCTCAGTTGTTATGATACCCGTATGTCGTGCGCTTTGGCTATCTTCGTCAAGATTCGGATATCCGAATGTATTTTAAAGATATATCAATATAGAGTTGTTATTACATAATTAGGTATTCATTTCGCTTAAATTTAGATAAGGTGAGCCAATTTAAAAATAAAAGTATAAAGTGTAAAAGTAATAAAAAGTGTAAAGCCAAAGCGCATAATTTAAATGACCTTCTTCTGAAGTAATCGTGTTTGACTCACCCGGATTGGTACCATCGCCCTACTAGTTCCTCCAGCCATAACGTCACTGCTAGCCGTTAAGTTGTGTTCCGGTTAGGATGGTAAGGTAGCTGGTAAACTTACTTTTGCTCGAGGCCTAATATTGACTCAGGTTAGCAACGCACCATTACCACCTTTATTGTCTCTGGGCGGCTTGAATTTATTACCATCAGGAAATCCATCTACTTGTATGCCTTCCAATATCTCAAAGTAAATAAAAAATGTAATTACGTCATCATTGCCCAGGTTTCCTGTCAGCCATAGGATAAGTACAATGATACCAGCTATGACCAGCAGAGAGAAGATTAAACTGATGATTTTGCTTATCAAACTGCACACGCAACTGAAAAATAAACAAAAACAAAATTATATTCAACAAGTAAGCAAATAATTTCAAGTTTTTATAAGTTAAATCAATAAATAAATAAATATTCCTGGACAAGTTAGACAAATTGAATCTAACGCCAAAGTAAGCAGATTCTATGCCTTTGTTATGGGTGTTAGTCAACGATACTAACACATAGAAATACTTAAATATATACCAGAATAAATTTAATAAACACCCAGACCCGGAAATGCAGACATCTAAATGTTCATCACACAAATGCCTGCCCCGTCGGGACTTGAACCCGAGCTTCGCGGTTGGTCAGTGTGGTTAGGCGTGTAAGCTAGCCACTCGACCAACGAGGCGGTCAAATTTTTCAGGGCTCAGTGAACTTGTATAAACGCCTCTGTGGTATAACTATCCAGCGCGGGATTACACTTCTTAAGTTCCTTGGTTCAATACCCGGGTCGGGCAACAAAAACAATAGAAAATGTGTATTTTCAATCTATAATATAAAAATATCTTCTAATCTAAATCTCAATGCTAAGCGCATGACTTCCGAACGACTGGACCCATTTTGCTAATTATTTTTGTATTTTGTTAGTTGTTGTAAATAAAGAGAAAAATCGGAAAATTGCAGGGGAAAACAGTACTTTATTTTTTTTCTGTACAAACTGATCGGGTGGAACAAAGTTCGCCGGAACAGCTAGTTTTGTAATAAAATAACCTTGCCCGGGATTGAATCGATTGGATTGGATACGTGACAGGCTTGCCACCTATCACATTGTGTTACTTTATGTCTTCGACTTGCCGTGGCTACCCTGGTTATGGCTCTGTCTACCTCTTCGGGGATATGGGTGTGAAAATGCTTGTACTTGCTTTGTGTAATTGTGAAAACCGCAAGACAAGTTAGTAATACAAACAAAAATTTTATATTACAATTTATATTATAAGTCAATTATTCTATATGTCCTCAAGTTAAGTCATTTGCAAGGTAGGCAGAGTATCGACAATGAAGTGCCACGATTTCTACAGACGTTCCTAGCTCCACATTCATTACTTTCTTTATACAAGTACGTCGGTTTCAAAGATTTTTGATATTACCCACATTTACCGCAATATCAATAATCTATCTACAGATAGAGATAGCTTTCGAAAGTTTTGTTGCTAGTAAATAACAACGGTTGCCTAGTAACTGATCTAAAGTACATCTTTTATCTTAGATAGGTTATTGATGTCGGCCGTTAGCCGTAGAATGTCAATATAGATCTCTCCAGGTAGCTGCAACTATTCAGATTCGATTTTTAACTACACTTTATAGAAGTACGCTTAAATACCTAAGTTCATTTAATAAATACCTATACTTAGAAAAGCATACTTTACCACAAATACTCTGCCGGAAATCAAACTTAAGCTTGTAATATTCGATGGCGTTAGTCGTCTACGCAACTTTTTAACCAACGAAGTGGTCTACAATTAAAATATTTTGTATTGAATAATTAGCGGCACGGTACTTATATGGCTACTTCGCCAAAGAGAATACAATACTATGACTTCGCTACCACATAAATGACATAACACAACAAAACAAAAAAGAAAAATCAACTAAAAAAGTTTCAAAATGACAGCACAATCCCCATCTGAAAGAAGTTTCAATTTGTCGGTAAAATACCCAATAACAAAACGATCCGTCTTTTATTTGTTACAAAAAAAAGTGACAAATGAAGAACCGTTCGACTAATTTTATGCAAACTTAACATAAACTATCTACTGAATAGTTTGACCAAAGCCTAACTATTTGGTTTAGATAGGTGAACCCGTTCTTTAATTATAAAATTACAACGAAAAGAGGCATTGATTTTTATATATTTTAATCTCTTTAACTTTTTTAATTATTTAATAATTTTATATATTTTAATCTTTTAATTAATTAACTTTAATTTTTAAAGAAAAGTTTTCATATAAGTTTTGATTCGACATTCGTACTCGACTCGTTCGCTGACGTTTTTCTGCCATTCGAGCTGCATAGAGTTGAACTCTCAGTGTACGAGTTTTTTTTTTAAAAATTGATGATAATACTATTTGCAACTAGCAGTACTCTCATCTTCATCATTGCAGAATATTTTAAGAGTCGTCGTTGGTTAACTTCAGCAGAGTGCTCTTCAAACGTTCGGTTATCCTATTATAGTCCTTACGAGTCCAGTTTTAAAAATGAAGCAGCCTATGTTTAAATTCGGCAATCAAAAGCATATCAAATTTCATAAAAAACACAATTTAGCGATTTAACTGTCCAAGGATAACAGACAGACGGATTTTGAACTTCACAATATTAGAATAGACACATTTATAGAACACGTATGGAATTCAGGGTAGAAGCGTTATAAACTGGGTAAAGTTCTGTAACGGTTTGTCCGGATTAGTGGCAGTGGTGGTTATTATCATGTTCCAGAAACTCACTGTAGCGTGGAGCTTACAAACAATACAATAATAATTATAATAAATAACCCTAGACAAGTTACACAAATTGAATCTAACCCCAAAGTAAGCGAATTATATAATGCTTGTGTTATGGTTGTTAGTCAACGATATTAATACTTAGAAATACTATCTACCTGAATAAATTTAATAAACACACAGACCCGAAAAAACAGACATCGAAATTTTCATCACACAAATGCCTGTACCCGTCGGGAATCAAATCCGAGCCTCACGATTAGTCGGTGTAGTAAGGCGTATACGCTAGCCACTCGACCAATGAGGCGGTCAATACAATAAATACAATTGTTGATGGAAACCAACCATAACATTTTGAGTGTCTACAGACGACTAGTTATACCTACTATATCTTATCATCAGGAAATGTGTTTGTGTTTTGCCTTAAGTTATAAAAATGTTGTTTGTAGTAGATAAAGATGATGTCCTTCAAGTGGTATTAGGCCAATCAAAATTGCCTCTATTCTAATCACCTCTGTTGTCTAGCCGTTCAGTTGTCGGACATTTTTTTTTAATTAGAAAATTGGAAATGCAGTCAATTTTCAATTTTCTAATAAAAATATGTTGCTCGGGATGGGACATGTGCCCGGTTGGCGATAGGCTAGCCATCTATCACATTATAGGACTTAGTGTCTTCGGCTTTTCGTGGGTGCCGCGGTTGTGCCTCTACCTATCCATGCGGGGATATCGGCGTGAATACAGATTTTTTTTCTTTTTTTTCAAAATTGATCCACCATATTTACTGTGATGAGCGAATAGACAAGACATGCTTTAAGTTGGAAAACGTCTTAAGTTATTACATATTTATTAAATGGAATATTTCCAATGACAGGAACATTGTTTTGCAAATTTACAATAGTAAATACTTGGGTAATAACAAAGCAAAAATTTGTGAAAGTGCACTATTAAAAAATAATATAGAGAATAAAAAAAATGAATTTTGGAACGAAGTTAGGACATAGGAATTATGCTACGCAACCGAACTGAAAAAAATGTGATAAAAAGACCGTGGAATAACACCGTTAAATGAGACGTGCGCAAGCGCGACAGTTGTATATACAAGCGAGTAGTGTATAACACCTTTCTCTTTTTCACTCACTCCACCCCGCCAATACATAGTATATACCCATGAATTGTATCGATTCTACATTAGCCGAAGGAACTATAAGCAATTATATTATATTATGTTGTCAGGTGTTTCTTAGACAAGCTTATTCTTATTAGCAGCTCCATACTTTGAAGAATATTCGAAATAATAGAACCACTGCTTTTCACATGACGTGTTTCTTTAGCAAGCTCATTATTAAAATACCAAATGTACCACTATCTCGATATGTTTTTCCTCAGCAAGCTTACTCTTAGTAGCAGCTCCATAAGTTGCCTAATCTTTGGAAATAATGTCTAAATAGTATATCAATGCCATTATCGACAACGATAAGTGTTTTCTTCTCTACTCGATTTCGAGTACTTTCTTGTTAGGTCACTTCATAAATATGCGACACTAACACTTTACACACATGTTTAGAAGCACCGACTTAGGAGATAAAGCCAATATTTACAAACATTTCTGACTCATAACTAACAACTGCTGCTAAGATAAAGAGACAATAAGTTCGTAGCTGTAAATTATAAAGACAGGCTGTTATTTTCGTCATTTTTCATATATATGAGACTGATTGTATATTTTAGAGATGTATATTATTTGCAAAAGGGTGCTGTTTATAATTTACTAGCGGTCTGCCCCGGCTTCGGGCGGTTATGAAATATACACATAAACCTTTGTGTTCAATCACTTCATCTATTTAAAAAAACCGCGGTAAAATCCGTGGGGTAGTTTGAAAGATTTGAGCATGCAAAGGGACATAGGGACAAAGAAAGCGACTTTGTTTATACTATGTAAAGTGATATTTAAGACCCATGACAGAGTAAATTCGGAATTATTTCGATTTTTCAAAATGGAATTCCGTATTCCGATCCTTAGATTTGTATCCGTCTCTGGTTCAGAGTATTTTTGTTAAATATATTTTGGTATGTATTTAAGTATATTTCTATGTACTAGCGGTCGCCCGTTGGTCGAAATTCGACAATAATGAATTTTTAAATGTATATATAAATGAGAACGCCATCTTCGTTTCACAAGACCAACTACCTTGTTTCCAAACTTTTTAGTGCGCCATCTGTGATATTTTATCGTTATCATCAACATATTTGTTTGTGTGTGTCAAATGCATGGTGCATTTGACACACACAAACGCACCATGCATTTGATGGTAAGTGTGGGTAATGTTTTATTTATTGACTTGATGTGCTTTATAAGCATTGTTATTGAAAAATATTAGCGTTCTGCACTTATCCTACACATTAAACTATAAGTGTGCCAAAATCCTCCGTCCGCGCAAGTTTTGTAAAAATGGGTCCAAAGTTTTGGCATCCCGTATTGATTTATAATATGTAATTAATATATGGATTTCTATGTATTAGTATCATTGACTAACATCCATAAAATATGTACCTATATAATTTGCGTATTTTGGGGCTAGATTGAATTTTTGTAACTTGTCTAAGGATATTTATTTAAGTAAGTTTCTTCATGCCCATATCTCCGAAGTGGTAGACAGAGGCACAACCAGGACACCCATGACTAGCCGAAGACAAGTCCCACAATGTGATAGGTGGCAAATCTATCGCCAACCGGGCAAATATCCAATCCCGAGCAGCATGTTTTTTATATTAAAAAATTGGAAAAACCAAATTTTCTTTTTGATGCCCAGATATTTATTTTACTGTTTTTCATAAGTAAGTTTTGATTCTGAGTGTTTTTTTTATGATATTGGAAGGCAAACAAGCAGACGGATTTCCTGATGGTAAGAAATTTCCGCCGCCTAGAGACACCAAAGGTGGTAATAGTGCGTTGCCAACCTGAGGCCGGGATGTTATGCCTCGAGTAAAAGTGAGTTAACCGGCTACCTTACCCTCCGAACCGGAATATGTCATTACGTTATGGCGGCAGGAATAGGTAAGGCGGTGGTACCAATCCGGGTGAGTCGATGCGAAACTCTACTACCTAGTCAGATGTCACGGTGTTAGTGACGGTAAGCCTATGCTCACCTTTTACGAGCTGCCTGGCAGGAAGGCAGATGAACTATTCTGCAAAGGAACCCGAACCAACACAGGGGTGAGTGTTTATTAAATTTATTCTGGCACACGTATATATAAAGCATAAACTTTGCTTATTAATATATTATTCAGAGATTAATTTATGACGTCAGAAAGTCAAGTATTAGTCAGAAGCAATGTTTATGAGTGTGTTTCCAGACAAACCTTTCGATTTAACTCCTATCAGCTATTATCATAGAAACAATATAGATAAAATAAACATACACTTTGTTAGAAAACAAATATAACAAATTAATTTATGTATTTCACGAACGTTTTACATAAGACTAGTTGCTAACCGCGGATTTGTTGTCGTGGCAGTTAACATATTTACTGATGAAAGCCCATTAATAGGGACTTTCATTTAAATTTTCAACCCTAATTTCAACCCATTAGGGGTTGAATTTCTAGAAACGCTTAAACACGCATCAACTCCTTTTTTATTAAGTAGCTTAAAAATAAAGTTTCATATTTCGGACTTCAAAAATGACGGTTTTCATACAAAATTCCAACCGCTATTTCACCCCCTTAGGGATAGAATTTCCAAAATCCGTCCTTAGTGGGTGACTACTCAATATAACGACCCTACTCACCAAATTTCATGGCTGTAACTCTAACAGTTTGCTCAGCGATGATGAATTAGTCAGTTAGGACATTTTATTTTATAAGTATAAAAAAAAGTATCTTCACGCCCATATCCCCGAAGAGGTAGGCAGAGGCACAACCAGGGTACCCACGACTAGCCGAAGATACTAAGTCCCACAACGTGATAGGTGGCAAGCCTATCGCCAACCGGGCACATATCCTATCCCGAGCAACATTTTTTTAATAGAAAATTGGAAAAACCCAATTTTCTTTTGTTGCCCGACCCGGGATTCGAACCCAGGACCTCATGCAGTCAAGTCCAACAACTGAACCGCTAGACCACAGAGGCGATCAATTTTATAAGTATAGATATACATATACCTTCATTAGTAACATTGGTGTTATGACTATTCTGTAGACAGTGTTTTTGTAAAAGAGAGGAAGGTAAACAAGCAGACAGATTTCGCCATGCCAAGAAATACAGCTGCGTATGGACTCCACTGACAACGGCTGGCATTGGCAATAAAGCCTATATTGCTCATGATTATCTGCTATTCAACTCTCCAGACAGGAACACGACTATGGCCAGCACAAACTAACTGTGTAGGTATGACAGTGGTACTAATCTGAACTGTTGCAAAACTCCACATATCCATAGTCACGATGTTGAATGAAAAAATATATCTTATCTTTTACGAGCTACATGTTCGAAAAGCAGTTAGTATTTATTCTTCTAGACCGAGATTTTATTTTATTTATTTATTTGAACAGATACACCAATGGCTTATCATTAGACATTTTTATTACACCACATATCAGTTTTGTTCAAGATGATTTGCCTATACAATAATAATGCAGCTAAAATGAGAGATTCGTTAATTTAACTAGACCAATATTATTAATAATAAGCTTGCAAGCAATTTGCTTACAATAAAAATACTCTTAAAACTAAACTTGAAGAAAACTGAACTTGAAGAAAAGCAAAGGAATTATAAATACTTAATACATAATCTAGCGAATTCTGACACATTGACTGTATGGAAAATGTCGACATCGCCATTGGTGTTGATGTCGTAATACGTTTGCATTAGCCTATTTAATGGGGCTCGTTTACCTAAATTTGTTCTATGGCTAGATAAATTGAAGGTTTTGGTAATCGGATGTCGTGGTATAGATCTTGGGACTCTGATATATAATCAACATATTATTAATAAGTGTGCAATATTTTTAACAGTTACTACTTTTTACTTAAGGTGGTAGAGGTATGGTATATAAACTAATATACATAAGCTAATATATATGGTATATAAGAGGTGTCAATAAAACCGCTTTTCCTATTTCCACAATAAGCAGAGCTACAAGTAGTGGTGACAGTAATTGATAATGTCATGTTCCGTGATGGAGGGTGAAATAGCTAATTAACTTTTACACGTTGTTCAAATCACAATAACAATAAAGCGACGCACCAGCAACATTTATGGTGTCATCGTTAAGTGACAGTATTTACATTAACAGAGCCACCTATTTTTTTTTATCTTATTATTAAACAATTGGCCCGCCCCAGTTTCACACGGTTATGAAAATTACATATTATAATCCTTCTTCTTCAATTAATTTATCGATTAAAAAACCGCATCAAAATCCGTTGCGCATTTTTAAAGATTCAGATATACAAAGGGATATAGGGATTAGGGACAGAGGAAACGACTTTGATCTATACTATGTAGTGAACAGAAAAACCATTGGAATTTTTATCCACCACAAGGCTTAAGAGTGTGACATAGTTGGTATTAATAGTGCTCTTTCTCTCGAACTCTTTCTCTCAAAATACATCTACTATTGATTTTAGTTCAAAGTTGAGAAAATGCTCGTAATTCAAAATTAACTACTTTAGAAACTGCTGGAGACTAATTTCAATTAACCTGGTTATTTCCGAGCACATAAAAACTGGCAATGCGACCTTCGTGAGAAAACAACGTTACTGTAACAACTAACGCAATCACAGTGAAATAAAATCACAAGGAAAATTTGATATGCCAATTTCAATCTTATTACAAAGACATAAGAAGTGAAGATGATAATCAGTAGTATATTTGATCATATGATAGATTTTGCACATTAGTAATTCATTCGCACTGCTGTAAGAACAAATTACTGTATCTTGTTAATTATGATAAGGATGTGTGCGTGTTTTATAAATACAGTTTTAACATTACAATAATTGTGAATGTGTGGTATAATACGTCATAGATTTAATTGTGAGAATCCATACTTTGTAGTGTGTGTGAATTAAACACAAAGACATTAATAATCTGATCTAGATTTGATAGATTATCAAGTTTTATTTATAAATGTATCATTATATTTGAAATGAGTATGTGCAAATATTTAACAACTATATTATCTATATAATTATTACTTTAGAATCAAATTACTATATAATAAATGTGAAATAAATTATACACAACATTTATTAGTAACAGCGTTAAAGGTTTACCAGATATTAACATGAGCTTATAATATTAGCTACCTTTTCTGTGTTTGTGTACGATTTTAATATGTCTTAGTGTTGGTTTTAGTTGTGACAAATGTGCATTATCTTATAATATATAAAAAAATGCTAAATGTGTTGGTAAGCGCACAACTTCCGAGCGATTAAACCGATTTAGATAGTTCTTTCATTAGTGTGTTAGTCATTGTCACAAAAAGGTTCTTATGAAGAGAAAACCCGGGAAAATAGCAGGGAAAATGGGAAAACCAAAACTTTATTTTTCCATACAAACTGAACGGGTGGAACGCAGTTTGCCGGGACAGCTAGTATTTGATATATAATTTATACACTTTTTAGCTCAGACTGTTACTACTGCTATTATGTATAAAAAATTCCAAGGTGATTTTTAAATAAAAGTAACTTCTATATATAAAAATTTGTCAAGATGATTTTTAAAGAAAAACGGAGTGGCTTAAAATAAATAAGTGAAATATATCAAAGCAATAGTATTAGTAATAGCATTAGTTTGATTAATCAGTATGTTAGTAAATGCAAAAATACATTTTATAAGCAAAAATTGATAAAACTTACGCAATGAAAAGCATATCGTATTATTATAAAATGAGTTGATCACTGTTACATGGAGAATACAGTACTAAACAAAATAACAAGATTTTAGCCAAATAGGAAGTTGCGTAATATGTTGTGTTATTTATGAGAAAACAAAAAACTTCGTTTCAAAACAATAGCCATTAAAATTATATATTCTTACCACATTTTGTAAAATCAACGTGCTTGCACTTTTAGTTTAAAACAGTGACTGAATATGTTTTTGTACTTGATACGTAAGTACATGGTGTCCAGATTAGATATTGGTGATAGCCAAAAATTATCACAATCGATATTGTGAATATTAGCATTTCCTCGAAATACTTGGTTTGGTATGTGAGTCACGGGTATTTTATAACATTTTTAAGTATTTTTATAAGTAATGGCGATAAATGTATGTTTTTATCTATTACTTTACGTGACGTACCTTTATATCGATTAAATCAGCATTATTGAATGACCTTGAACAGATAAAAGAAAACAGGAGTAAAGTATTTGACTAACTTTTAGGATAGGCGGCTTGGGTTCGGTTCTCAACGGCGTCAGGCAAGTTTGTGATGAATATTTAGAAATCTGCATTTATGGGTGTGGGTGCTTATTAAATTTATTATGGTATCTATTGGAGTATTTCTAAGTAATTATATAATTCATATTTTTAAAGAAAAAAACACTTGTACTGTTTTACTTATCACTTTTTACAGTTTTGCTTATACAGCATCATCAGGGCTAAAACTTAAATTACTAAACAATATTTTTGATGTGTAAATATAAATTCATTTATAAAGGGTAGATACAAAGAACTTTAAAACGTTATACAACCGAGTTGCCAGCTATAGATTATTTCACCACTAAATGGTGAAAAAAGTACCATTTTAGAAAATATTAAAAAACATGTCAATTGCCTCCACTGATTAATTAATTACTAAACTAAATTTACTATTTTTTACATATGTAAAACTTAATTATTTATGATCGAATCAATTAATTGAAAGAAAAAATAATAATATTATAAATGCCCATGTCAAAAGTAGAAAACTAAAAAATAATATTCAATGAAACATTCATGTCATAATAAAAATAAGTAAATTAATTATTTAAAGTTAAATTATTATACTAAAAATTAAATTATTATATAAGAAAAAACTGTCCAACACTAAAATAAAATAAATTAAAATAAACGGTAAAAGGTAATATGTCAATATGAAATAAGCAGTAAGCAGTCAAGACAATAATAATAATAATAAGTCAAGCATTTATTGTTGATGTCACCATTCCGTGTGACGTTAACCTTGTGAAAGCTGAACAAGACAAGATGTCAAAATACCTAGACTTAGCTAACGAGGTTACCGATATGTGGGATGTTGACTCAACAATAATTGTGCCTGTAGTCGTTTCCGTAAACGGTCTCATAGCGAAGAGTTTCGCCCACCATCTAAAGAAACTCTCGCTACATTCCTGGGTTAGGGATCAGATACAGAAAGCAGTAATACTGGGGACGGCGCGCATTGTGCGGAGGTTTCTTAGTTTGTCGCCCTGACCACTGACGGTTTAGTCCAAAGAGACCACCGCTAGTGGGAATCTGTTTTTTATATTTATATTTTTAATATTTTTATTTGTTAAATATATAAATGTAATAAATAAGAAATATTGTGCATGTAATAAAACAATAATAATAATAATACTGAAATATCATTCATTGAATTTATAGCAAAACTTATGTTACATTTATTATGAGATTAAAATACTAGAAAATATTTAAAAGGGGAGATGTATAAAGTTCCAACTGATCGTTTAATAATTTTGGATTGTTTTTTCTTTTATTAATTTCTAAGGCTTCTAAAGCGTTTAGCCTCCTACCCTTATTACAGTAATGTAAGACCGAAAAATATTTTGTTGGATTGAATGTATGACCTTCGTCCCTCAGATGTTTACCAAATGTAGATTCCCCTTTACCGGAACGCCAAGTTCTCATGTGTTCTTTAACTCTTATTGAAAATGGCCTTCCAGTTTGTCCAACATACTCAGCATTACATTCCTCACATTCCAATCTATAGACACCACTATACGCCATTTTTGTATCTACCCTTCTTTGTATCTACCCTTTATAAATGAATTTATATTTACACATCAAAAATATTGTTTAGTAGTTTAAGTTTTAGCCCTGATGATGCTGTATAAGCGAAACCGGTAGGCTATTAATTACAAAGTAATAAATTACAAGTGATAAGTATAACAGTACAAGTGTTTCTTTCTTTAAAAATATGAATATTTGGAAGTTTTACCAAGTGCCGACGATGGAAAGTATCAAATAAATTATATAATTACTTATAGGTGTATCTTCACACCCATATCCCCGAAGAGATAGGCAGAGGCGTAACCAGGGCACCCACGACTAGCCGAAGATACCACAATGTGATAGGAGGCAACCAGGCACATATCCAATCCCGGGCAACATTATTTTTATTAGAAAATTGGAAATAAAAAATTTCTAATATTTTTTAGTTGCTCGACCCGGGGATCGAACCAGGGACTGCAAGAAGTCAAGTCCGATGCCGGACCGCTCGACCACAGATGCGAAAAGTTGAGTAATTCTGTGTACCTATAGGAATCGCTGACCAACCCACATAGCACAAGACTACCTACCTACTAAGCGTCAAGGATGAAAAGTGTACGACATTAATTTGATCATATTTTCAAATATAACACAATCTCTTCCAAATCTCGGTATCTCTCCCATATTAGTATTATCTAAATCTCTTGTGATAACTTTTGAAAAGATGAGGAAAAGTAGTTATCTGCTTTTGTTCTTCTCCTGATTAATACACTACCAGTGTGCTGAATTTTATTATGATTAATTTAAGCGAAATGGCGTGAATGCGTAAAAAATTAGAATGTCTGAAACTCTTTAGAAACTAATGAAAATTGGTTAATGAAAGGGTCACATTATTTATGTTTAATAAGATATTATGTGACATTCAATTTAAAATGTAAAATGTTGCCACATCCAAATAGTTGAAGTTTTAGGATTTTAAATTATACAAAAAAGATTAACCTCTGTTGTGTAGTGGTTAATTTGTTGGACTTGACTGCACGAGGTTCCGGGTTTGAATCCCGGGTCGGACAAAACAGGAAAATTGGGTTTTTCCAATTTTCTCTCTCTCCAATATCTTTACACACTATCTTAACGCTCAAAACTCCGAATTGGGAGCACAACTCGACAGAGACGCAAAGTAATATGTATGTATACAATGTATCAAAATGACCTTATTTTATACATAAAAAAAGAATTGACTTGACATTGAAGTACTCGTAATATTACTTTAACACGTCTCGGTAAGAACCTTGATGGCTAATAAGGAAGAAATAATAATTGTGAAACCTGATAACTTGACAAGGAACACTACTTCTCCCTTAGCTTCAATTTAAAGACGTTCTAGATGCTTGTAAACACGTCATCCAATAAAGGGGACTTAGAGGAAACTATAATAAATAAATAAAAATCCTTGTGCAAGTTACACAAATTGAATGTAACCCCAAAATAAGCTAATTATATGCTTGTGGTATGAGTGTTAGTCAACGATACTAATACATAGAAATACTTAAATAGATACCAGAATAAATTTAATAAACACCCAGACCCAGAAATGCAGACATCTAAATGTTCATCACACAAATGCCTGCCCCCGTCGGGAATCGAACCCGAGCCTCGCGGTTGGTCTGTGTAGTTAGGCGTGTACGCTAGCCACTCGACCGACGAGACGGTCAAAATTGTTACCAATTTCAGATTATTATTAAATTTACGGTTTAGACGGATGCAAACCAATGTTTAAATCCGTCTGAAATCCCTATTAGTGGGCCGGTATTGGCATTGGGCAAATCAAAAAAAAGTTTTTTCGATTTTTAATAAAATAACGTTGCCAGGGATTGGATAAGTACCAAATTGGCGATAGGTTTACCGAATTATCATAATGTTGAACTTCGTAGCTAAGGCTAATCGTCGGTGCCCTGGTTGTACCTTTGCCTACATCATTGGGGATATGGGCTTGTGGAAAAGATCTTAACTTGACTTACTTTTGCTCGAGGTCTAACATCCCGGTCTCAGGTTGGCAACGCACCATAACCAACTTTAATGTCTCTATGCGGCGTGAATTCTTTAGCACTAGAAAATCCGTCTGCTTATTTGCCTTCCAATACCGTAAAAAAACCTTACTTTTTTAACTCTACCACTTTTAAATCGGAACCGGAATTCATGTGGCCCAATGAGTAGATAAATGTTACTTCTAGATATAATGTGGAAATCTTATTTTGTTATCGTGATAACGGAAAATCCGTTTTGATAAAAGTCTGTTTTTGTAATATTTACTTCTCTCATAATACAATAAGAGCATTGTGAGTACTTAAAGTACAAATATTAGCTACTTGTTTTTTATTTACTACTTATTTTATTACTTGTTAATACTTAATTGTACCATTTTGTAGTTAGTTTAATTGTGCACAATAAAGAGTTCATTCATTACTTTACTAAATTTAAGACGCATCCTAAGTAATCGATCTTAGTTTGGGGTAGTTTTTTATGATATTGGAAGGCAAACAAGCATATGGATTTCCTGATGATAAGAAATTAACGCCACCTAGAGACACTATAGGTGGTAATGGTGTATTGCCAACCTTAGACTGATATGTTAGGTCACGAGCAAAATAAAGTTTAAGGTAGCCGACCTTATCCTTCAAACCGGAACACGTCAACGGCAAGCACTGACATGGCGGCAGGAATAGGTAAGGCGACGGTACTAGGCGAGTCGCTGCGAGATTCTATCACCTAGTCAGAAGTCACAGTGTCAGTGACGGTAAACCTATGCTCGTCTTTTACGAGCTTCCTGGCAGGAAGGCAGATATATGGTCTATTCTGCAAAGAAAACCGGAACTACGCAGGGATAAGCAAGCTTTTTTTTCTAATGAAACAAAAACAAAAAAAACGGTTCATTTAAACATGTCAAATTAGTCCGGACATATTAACTTGTGACGTTTTTAGTCAATGTTTTACGAGGAATAGATTAACCTTCTGCAGAAATGTCTATAAACTAATCTGACAGCACTAAGTGTGTTTTTCCTTTTTCTATATCTTTCATTGAAAAAAATAGTCATAAATTAGTTTATTAAGCACGCCGGAGAATTGCCACCATCATTTTTTTAAACTTATGAATATATTATCATTTTAAAAAGTATATAGGGTCTTTCCGTGTAGATCCGCGTCCTCTGAGTAGAATTTAACTAAAGTGCCGAAAATGTCAAATAGTGGAATTTATAGGTTAAATTGTAAAAAATGCAATGGTACACACGTGGGTCAGACGGGAAGATCGTTCTCAATATGGTAAAGGAAACATCTTAGAAGCTGGCGCTCGGGAAAAAGATATTCTGTCTTCGCTAGACATTTATCGGACGAGGGTACATACAATACATACTTTTGACCCAACATGTAACTTTGAATTACTTCATTTTTGCAGCAAAGGCAGGAAATTCAATTCTCTAGAAGCGCTAGAAATAGACAAACTTAAAAATGGCCCAACTTTATTGAACGATCAGTTGCATTTAAATAGCTCCCCGCTACTCAATTTATATTTTTAAATGTTTAAGATAGCACAATTTATTTTTAATAATAATAAATAGAAATCAGAATAAACTTATTAAACACCCAGACCTACAAAATATGTAGACGTCTAAAATCTATACGTCGGGAATGAACCTCGCAGTAGGTTGGTGAAGTTAGGTGTCTACGCTAGCCTCTTGACCAACGTAGTGTACAGTAGGTACTTATAATGCATCTATATGATTCTGAAAACAACTAAAAGAAATATGAAATCTAATACCATTATTTTAATGAAAACTTTGAAAAGCGCCGCTATTGGTAACTAAGAGAAAAACATTTTTAGACCAAAAATGACATAGATTTCGACGCCAAATTTACCGAACGTGATCTATACGAACTTGTGGTAAGGGCTCTGTGGAATTAGATAAAAGTTAAATCGTCGACTTTCTCTTTGCTTGTGACATATTCATCAATATACAAGCCACAATATAATCGCTAGGTATATTTAGGAATTAAAGATAAAGATAAGGTTGTAAAAACCTCGAGATTAGCACATTAGCTATTCAAACAAAATATGTATTATAATCTCTCTCTGCGCTACGCGCTTAAAACGAGATATCGGAACGCAATATCAAATTTAATGCGCGCATGTAAACGTTCGTAAAACGCCCTTTTTGGACAGGCTCATTGTCAACAATACTTTTATTTAGAAATACTTATTAATATTTTTCCCCGTGTTGGTCCGGGTTCCTGTGCAAAATAGACCATCTACGTTCCTGCCAGATAGCTCGTAAAAAGCGAGCATAGGCTTACTGTCACTAACACCGTGATATTCTACTAGGTGGAAGAGTTTTGCAGCGACTCGTGCGGATTGGTAACACCAAATTACCTGTTTCTGGCGCCATAATGTCCAATGCTTGCCGTTGACGTGTTCTGGTTTGGAGGGTAAGGGAGCCAGTAAATTTACTTTTGCTCGAGGCCTAACATCCTGGCCTCAGGTTGGCAACGCACCATTAACACCTTTGTTGTCTTTCGGCTGAGTGAATTTCTTACCATTAGAAAATTCATCTGCTTGTTTGCCTTCCATTATTTAAACAAATTCTGTGTCTTTTAGGAGTAGAGAATACAATCCCGAGCATGTTTTTTAATCCCGGGATTACGGGATTTATGACGCACAATCCCGGGATCCCGGGATTATGATATTATGATTAGACTTTCTTAATTTGGCTCA
>NJDD01000808.1:8150-53569 GCA_002245505.1 Calephelis nemesis
GTTAATATTGATATACGAGGTGGTAGAGTTTTGCGGCGACTCGCTCGGATTGGTACCACCGCCTTACCTATTCCTGCCGCAAAACGTCATAACGTGTTCCGGTTCGGAGGGTAAGGTAGACGGTAAACTTCCTTTTGCTTGAGGCCTTCCATCCTGACCTCAGGTTGGCAACGCACCATTACCATCTTTGGTGTCTCTAGGCGGCGTGAATTTCTTACCATCAGGAAATCCGTCTGCTTGTTTGCCTTCCTATAACATAAAAAAAACTTGTCAGCCGAGAAAGACTACCTTATGACGTATAAGACCGCCTCGTTGGTCGAGTGGCTAGCGTACTCGCCTAACTACATCGACCAACCGCGAGGCTCGGGTTCGATTCCCGACGGGGGCAGGCATTTGTGTGATTAACATTTAGATGTCTGCATTTCCGGGTCTGGGTGTTTATTAAATTTATTCTGGTATCTATTTAAGTATTTATATGTAATAGTATCGTTGACTAACACCTATAACACAAGCATATAATTTGCTTACTTTGGGGTTAGATTCAGGGGTATTTATTTATTTATTTATTCCATAAAGTTGCTTATAAAGGTAGATATTTAGCAAGATATACTGCTTTTTGGTAGGGCCCCTGGACCCGCCATTTTTTGCGAACTCTTTAAGCGTTCATGGTAGGGCCCCTAGAGCCGCCATTTTTTGCGAACTCTATAAGCGTTCATGGTAGGGCCCCTGGACCCGCCATTTTTTGCGAACTCTATAAGCGTTCATGGTAGGGCCCCTGGAGCCGCCATTTTTTTGCGAACTCTAACGTTTGGTCTATTCATTGCGCGTTATAGAACCAATTCAGCTGGCATTCTGTACTTAATACATCTTTTTTATGATAATGGAAGGTAAACAAGGAGACGGAGTTTTATGGTAAGAAATTCACCCTGCCTTGAGTCACCAGCATCTTCACGCCCATATCCCCGAAGGAGTAGGCAGAGGCACAAACAGGACACCCACAACTAGTCGAAGACACTAAGTCCACAATGTGATAGGTGACAAGCTTATCACCAATCGGGCACATTTCCAATCCCGAGCAACATTTTGATGTTAATTAAATATCAGAAAATTGGAAAACCCATATTTTATTTTTATTGCCCGACCCGGGATTCGAACCCGGGACCTCATGCAGTCAAGTCCAACAATTAAACCGCTAGACCACAGAGGCGACAACCCTAGAGACCCTAGAGACACCATAAGTGGTAAAGGTGCGTTGCCAACCTAAGGCATCAATCGTCTTTTTTGTTTAGACAACGTCGTGAATCGTCTTGCCTCTTCATGGTATATCACCGAATAGTAGTTATTTTACTTCGTTTCTGTTACTTACTTAGTTACTGGTTATATAAAACTATTCATAAAATAGTTACCAAAGAGATTACTGGAAGAGTTCTGTCCTGCAACTTATTAGGGTAGGGATCTACCAGCTTAGCTATTACTGGCGCCTGGCGTAGATTTGTTGGTAGACTTGAACATCACTCCGGTCACGGGACAGCGTCCCTTACTACATTAAGGGTCCATGTATGCTAAAATACGTCAGTAGTATAATGTTTTTTTCATACAAAGCAATCATGGATCTTGGTGACAAAAATAAATACACAAGATTAACGTGGATATGCTTTATAAGACTATTGTTTCCAAAACACGATTTATTTTACGTTGCTCGATAGAAAAAAATCAAAAAGTTAACGCTTTTTAACGCAAAACCCAACTGTCTACTTCTATTATGAAAATATGGACACCAGATTTAAAGTAAACATAGATAAGTACTATACTTAAAAGATAAGTGTTTCAGTTTTATACTTTTTTCAAATTACTTTTATAGTGTCAAATATATGATTTATCGCTTAAGACATCTACTTTAGAGCGCAATATTTCACAGTAATCATGGAACGGGGGAGTACGGCGATTGGCTCTTTTGGCTGACTAATTATGGGGCCTTAATGGTGGGTATACGCCACAAGTGTAGACCATCAAGAGAGCTGGATGTTTATTTGCTGTTTTATCCAATAAAAGCTTTAGGAAAATCGCTTAAGGTTTTACTGTCATTTTTTGGATTAAAGACGAGCTAATGCTGTCAAACCCATAGCCGTCGTTTAAAATGACAACCCTAGAAACCCTGAGTAAATTTCGTAGAAATAAATGTTCTCATATAATTATATGATATAATAATTGGTATGGTATAATAATAATTATTATACCATTTTCGAATCCTTATTAAGTGAGTAAGTTTTTAAAATAATCAGCACAAAGTGCGTAGTATATTTTTTTTTTACCAGGGCTGGTTGAAAAGTAGACTAAAGAATAATTTTGAATGAAAAATAATGATTTATTTTATTTTTTAATGTTTTAACATCGAAAACTGTTTTGTTTTTGTATTCTATCGGTAGCTGAATGATTCAAGATAAAAATAAAAAAACCAGAAACACAAAATGTTTTCATTTGTAGAAACGGCATGAAAAAAACGGAATGAAGGTCGAGATTTTCCAAAATTACAGAAAACATCTAATAATTTTGAAACCATAATACTTTTACTAAGGTAATTTTTTTTTATTTGGTAGAACGCTATGTCACACACCACCAGGTGAAGGGTTATCCATGACTTCCTGGACACGTTGTATATACGAATGGACATGCAATACACATTATTTTTGTAAATGTTGATTTTTTGGTTAGGCACATGTAGTTTCTCACTATTTCTAAATTGAGATAAACCTAGGACTTCAGCATTCGTATGAAACAAATGATGATGTTTTTTTACAAATACACATACAGCTAATATACTTATATATAAACACGGCAAAGGTAATATTTTAAGTGACTTAAAAAGTGGCTTGCATGAATGTAATTGATTGACATTACATATCGCGCGTATACACTTCTTTTGAACTTTAAAGAGTCTAGTTAATTCTACAGAATTCCCCCAAATAGGAATACCATACTGCAAAACGGAAGAAACATACCCGTGATATGCTAACAGAGATGCCTTTAATCCTGACAGTTCTCTAATTCTTCTCAACACATATACAAACCTATCGATTTTATTGCAAAGTAAATCAATATGCGATTTCCAGTTACAAAGAATATCGATTTTTATTCCTAGGAATTTAGTACAATCTACATTCTCAATAGTAGTATTATTTAAAATAACATCTAATTTTTAGTAGCTCTATAATGTGTTTGAAATTCAACTAATTTTGTCTTCGTAAGATTTATTTTTAGATTATTTTCATTTAACCATTCTGTCACTTTAGTCAAAGTTTTACTTGTTTCTTCCAATAAATCATTTTTATTTTTGCTCTTGATGAGAAGTGTAGTATCATCAGCAAACAAAATTAAATCATGATTGATAGCATCAGGTAAATCATTTATGTATATTATGAAAAGTAATGGCCCTAAAACACTACCTTGTGGTACACCACAGTCATTAAAAAGATAACTTGAAGTATATACTTTCTTGCTGTTTCCACTTATTTTTGAAATCGAAAGAAAGAAACACTTGTACTGTTTTACTTATCACTTATAATTTATTGCTTTGTAATAAATAGCCTATTAATATTAGCCTAAAATATTTAAAATCTGTATCTATAGATGTTTCCAAAGATTTTATGATAGATAAATAAAATGGAAGTATATGCGACCAACATCACCTCTCGATGACAGGTACTCGTAGTTAACAAGAAAAATTAAAAGCAAAAACTAGTCTATGCATGCAGCTTCACCCGCGCCCGTATAGCAATCTATTTAAGAATAGATTATTTTCTTTCTATCAGAAAATATTATTACACAAAATACAATATGGCTTAGTAAAATAAACTATTTAAAAAAAATACAAAGAAAAAATAGAGCTCTATTTAAAAAAAACTCAGTTACGTGTGTTTTGACGCTTTTAAAAGTGGTCAATGGTCAAATCAAGCGGCTGGTGATCGTGACTTGTGGCGCTCTTTGGGGGAGGCCTATGTCCAGCAGTGGACGTCTTCCGGCTGATGATCATGATGATGATATTTAGGTTTTCCACTGGTAGAAAAGTGATACTCCTTGCTATCCTGTCATAAGGGAAAATTCGCTCACAATTGTTCCGTTAGTTTCCCATGTTACATTATTAAACAAAAAAATACCAAACAGTCAAAAAAGTAACAACAAAAACGTCAAAAAGTCTCAGAAATTCTTCCAGAAACTTCTTATTTTCTGAACATTACATTATTGCTCTTCTTATCTTAATACAAATTACTCCTCGAAACTTCTGAACCGATTTTAATTAAATTTGCACACCGTGTGCAGTTTGATCCAACTTGAAAAATTGGACAGCTTACATCTCAATTCACCCCAAACGAAGTCGCTGGCTGGTAACAGCTAGTGTACCTAATATTAATTTATTTTATAACAGTACTGACATAATGTGTTATGTGATATCATATAGGAAGCACATTAAGTCCAAAAAACCCACCGTCTTCAGTATTACACAATGTGTTTTCCCATGCCTAACGTTGGGTACGCGGTAGGTATCTAAGCCCCTTCCACAAGCATTGGTCAGATTCGAAAAATGCAAAGTTCGCGAACGTTTGCACCGAGTACAAGTACTTTCTCTTCTTGGCTTTGAATATTAATTATCTATGCTTGCCATTTCACAGAAGGTTTTGCCACTGTCACTTTACTGGCGGATAACCTAGCATATATCACTACATAGTATAATACTAAGTCGCAACCAAATCTCATCCTCTGTCCCTATGTCCTTTTGTATGCTTAAATCTTTAAAACTACCCCATGGATTTTGATGTGTTTTTTTTAATGGGTAAAGTGATTGAAGAGGAAGGTTTATATATATATTTTATACCCATGCGCAGCCGGAGCAGACCGCTAGTATATTATATATTATACTGACTGCCTATTCCGGCTTCGCTCAGGTGTTTTTTTTTATCATAAATTGAGATGTAAGCTATCCTATCTTTCAAGTTTTATCAAACTGTACACGGTGTGCAAATTTGATTGAAATCGGTTAAGTGGTTTAGAAGTCTGTCGTGGATAAACAACATGACACCTTACATATATATATAAAGATCCGTCATCGTTGCAGAGGTAAACCAATATTCTATTTTTTTATACTTTTTATTATTTAACCGACATCCTACTAGGTGGTAGAGTTTTGCAGCGACTCGGATCGGACAGCGGATTGGTACCACCGCCTTACCTATTCCTGCCACCATAACGTCCAATGCTTGCAAAGTTCGGAGGGTATACTTACTTTTGCTCGAAGCCTAACATCCCGGCCTCAATTTGGCAACGCACCATTACTACCTTTGGTGTCTATAGGCGGCGTGAATTTCTTACCATCAGGAAATTTGTCTGCTTGTTTGCCATTATCATAAAAAAATTCAAAAACCTAAACACCTAAATAAATACAAGCAGGCGATGGGTTTGTCTCATTTCTGTGCCGATAAACAATATACCTATTAAAATAAGCTCATAATTATGTGGCTGCTGGTTAATTTATTATCGGGTACAAACGCGCAAGAGCTTATTTATGGTATACTTATCAACTGCGTCGTGGTGACGGTAGATAATTCTAATTGGCTCACAAATATGGTACAATTATCAAAAACTTATTATAGTATCTTCACGACCATATCCCCGAAGAGGTAGGCAGAGGCACAACCAGAGAACCCACGGTTAGCCTAGGATTAGCGTCCCACAGTGTGTTAGGTGGAAGCCTATCGCCAACCGGGCACATATCCAATCCCGGGAAACGGTAATATATTAGAAAATTAGCTGTCCCTGCGAAATTCTTTCCACTCGTTCAGTTTGTACGGAAAAAAATTAAAATGTTGTTTTTCCTAGTTCCCTTGCAGTTTTTCCCTTTTTCTTATCTTTTAAACCTTCCAGCAAAACCAAAATTAGCTAAATCGGTTTAGTCTTTCTAGAGCGTTAGCGAGACAAACGAATGGCAATTGATTTATATATGTATATTGAAAATACCCATTTTCGAATTTTTTTTGTTGCCCAACCCGGGGATCGAAACCGAGACCTCAGAAGTCAAGTCTGACGCCGGACCGCTAGACCATAGATTACTATATTATTATAGTGTTACTATATTCATGTTCATAAGTCCATAAACTGTAAAACATAACATGGGCCGAAAATTACTACTAATATAAGGTGATTCCCGACAAACGAATAATTAGTAAAAGTGCAAAAAACCTCACTCAAGTTGTTTCAATATTACCACCACCCCCATTTGAATATTCTTTTTTCGAAAGGTAGGTAGCTAATGATTTTGATAATACCCTATTTTATTTTGTTCACGTCTAGGCGTTTTGTGTTATAAGTATAACTATTGGTCGCCCGTTGGTCGAAATTCTACCATAATCAATTTTAAAATCCGGTTGATGAGAACGCCATCTTTATTTTTAAGACCAACAACTTTGCTTCCAAACTTTTTAGTGCGCCATCTGTGATCTTTTATCGTTATCAACAATATATTTGTTTTGTGTGTCAAACTCATGGTAGTGTGGGTAATGTTTTATTTATTGGTTTAATGTACTTTATAACCATTATTATTGAAAAATATTAGCGTTTTGCACTTCTCCTACACTTAAACTATAAGTGTGCCAAATTTTATGCTATTCCGTCAGCGCAATTTTCTTCAAAAGAGGTCCAAAGTTTTGGCATCACGTTTTAATATATAGATTATTAGCAAATCTGCAAAATATCGACTCCTATCTCACTATGTTTATTTATTATTGCCACGTCAATATTTAATTTTCGATAGGTAGGTTATTGAATATTATTAGCGTTCTGCTTTTCTCCTACACATTAACTGTAAGGGGTCCAAACTTTTATTAATATATACGTAACAATATATATAGGTAAACTATATACAAAGGTACAATTAATCTCTTCAAATAACCAACGTTTATAAGATACAGCAAAGGAGAAGATAAAATGGGGGTAACTTTGTTGAGCAGTCATTAATTTTAAGTCGCTACCTTCTTTCAACAAAAAAATTGTGTGTGTACTTATGTACACGCGTTAGAAGTTATACTTCTTCGGCGTAATAAGATAAAAATCTTTTTAAAAATTTTATCTTTTGCCTTATTTACATTTGTAGACAAAATGACACTAACCATAGAAAAAAAGTATTTAATACATTAAAAGTTTTATTATAATGAATTATTTAGTTAAATAAAGTCTATTTAATCCTATTAATATTATAAATGCGAAAGTTTGTATGTATGGATGTATGGTTGTATGGATGTTTGTTACTCTTTCACACAAAAACTACAAAGCCGATTACGATGAAATTTGGTATGTAGGTAGCTGAAGACCCAGAATAACATATAGGCTACTTTTTATCCCGGAGTTCCCGCGGGATTAGGACTTACGCGGGTGAAACCGCGGGGCGCAGCTAGTATTTAAAACTAAAATGTTATCTATAGCTAACTTCATCATGTCGGTTTTTCGTGACGGTGTGCGCGCGCATCGTAAAAATTTACCCTCACCATTTTTTCCAAACGCGCCAAAAGAAGTATAACTTCAAAAATATGGGACTTGAAATACCTTCGCTTATAGTGGGTGCACTGGTTATATCTCTGCCTGCCCCTTCTCAGATATCGGTCTGAAGATACTTCCTTTCCTTTACTTTAACATAAAAAAATATAACCCAAATCGTTGCTTTTATGTTACATCACCTGTTTGCGTCAGGGTGTAAAACATTCAAAACATATGACCTCATTATCACCAAACCTCAACAATGAAAGGTCGCTGGTGGTACGCAGTGGTGACGGTGACGCGGCCCCCATACTAATGGTGCGATGAGCCACCAGCCGTGAGCCTGGCCCTGGACCACTTGTCTTTTCCTCATCAACACGTACGACTTTGATAAAAATCTTTTCATAAAACAATTCTTTTGCATTGCGTCTTTTTATTGAACCAATTTCAGTAAAACTTCATATACCCCTTATTTTTTCCTGTGTAGGTCCGGGCTCCTTTGCAGAATAGACCATCTGCCTTCCTGCGAGCATAAGCTTACCGTCACTAACACCGTGACATCTGAATACGTGGTAGAGTTCCGCAGCGACTCAGCCAGATTGGTACAACCGCCTTCCCTATTTCTGCCGCCATAACGTCATGACGTGTTCCGGTTTAAAGGGTATTACTATTCGTTCAAAAAACTACCATTCGGTAGCAAAAACACGTTTCCTGAATATAGGAACTGGGCATTGATGGTAAAAGACAACCGCCAACATTATGCGACTCTACCACGTAGTTTTGTATTGACTAGTGGATTGATTCTCCGTTTTTCACCAGTCTTTAATATAATTATTAGTTTCTTTTATTAATAACATTATCATATATCATTCTTTTATTAATAACATTGACCGCATCGTTGGTCGAGTGGCTAGCGTACACGCCTAACAACACCGATCAACCGCGAGGCTCGGGTTCGATTCCCGACGGGGGCAGGCATTTGTGTGATGAACATTTAGATGTCTGCATTTCCGGGTCTGGGTGTTTATTAAATTTATTCTGGTATATATTCAAGTATTTCTATGTATTAGTATCGTTGACTAACACCCATAACACAAGCATATAATTTGCTTACTTTGGGGTTAGATTCAATTTGTGTTACTTGTCCAAGAATATTTATTTATTATTATTATTTATATTATCAGTCACTCTGTTTTAGTAATTTTGGACTTATCGTCTTCTAATTAGTGGTTAATTAAAATTTAGTGGCAGCCGCATGGCCGTGGGTTCAATTTTATGGTGATAACACTAATACTAGCCGACATATTGTTGTTATCGAATTATTGTATTTTACAAAATTGAAATTATGTTTTAGGGCTCCCTCGTAAAATACCAACAACAGAATAGACATCAAAGATGGTAATGGTGCGTTGCCAACCTGAGGTCAGGTTGTTAGGCCTCGAGCAAAAGTAAGTTTACCGGCTACCTTACCCTCCGAACCGGAACACGTCATGACGTTATGGCGGCAGGAATAGGTAAGGCGGTGGTACCAATCCGGGCGAGTCGCTGCGAAACTCTACCACCTAGTCAGATGTCACGGTGTTAGTGATGATAAGCCTATGCTCGCCTTTTACGAGCTGCCTGGCAAGTAAGGCAGATGGTCTATTCTGCAAAGGAGCCCGGACCAAGTTGGGGAAAACTTTTTAAGGGATGCGTTTCTCCTGGTCAGGCACCTAACAAGACAATGACGACCACTGACAATTACGAATTGTATTTTCGATACTTTAGCACAAAAATTATAAACTGATGAAATGGTGATGGCCAAAGTTTCATTTATGAAAACTTTACATATTTTTTCTTTTCATTATTGCAATAAGAAAATGACGACGACGACGTGGGTTTCGTTTAAAATGTAATTTAGGTTAAAATGTAATTTAAAATTAATGAAATAGATTAAAAAAGACCGACATAAAGAACATGTAACTAAAGACATCCAATACGTTTAATATTTTTTATTGATCCTGACGAAAAAGAGGCATGTTACAAGTTTAACGTGTGTATGTAAAACCTCGTGACTTTCAGACAAACTACGAATTGTTATACTAACGGATAGTGGTATTACAGGTCAGGAAATACAGGAATTATTAATTTGCCACGATAAGGCCTCTACTATACTACCGTACCGTATACTAGGATACTACCTTAAGTTACGGAAACTTATTTATTTTGGAAGCTTATATGTAATTTTGTGAAAACTCCAAAATACAAACAAGTACCTAATGTGTAGAGTGTACCTACCTGTAACCTCGAAGGCTCGTTGTGGCCTTGCTGCTGTAACATGTTACTTTAATAGACCCAGTATTACATGTAGATAACCAAATATTATGGACTAGCTGTTTAACCGCGACTTTGTCAGCGTAGAACAGTCATGATGTTTATACTCATTTTCATCCTCATTATAATCTGTTGGATGTTTGACGTATATACTAACTTTTATCCTCATTATAATCTGTTGGATATTTGATGTTTATACTAACTTTTATCCTCGTTATAATTTGTTGGATGTTTGATGTTTATACTAACTTTCATCCTCGTCATAATCTGTTGGATGTTAGATGTTTATACGAACTTACATCCTCGTCATAATCTATTGGATGTTTGATGTTTACACTAACTTTCATCCTCGTTATAATCTGTTGGGTGTTTGATGTTTATACTAACTTTCATCCTCGTCATAATCTGTTGGATGTTTGATGTTTATACTAAGTTTCATCCTCGTTATAATGTGTTGGATGTTTTTACTAATTTTCGTTCCCCATTATAATGTAAAAGACGTTTAATGTTTTTACTAAATTATGTCCCCTATTATCATGTGAAGGGCGTTTGATATGAATACTAATTTTCATATCCCATTACAATCTGTTGGATGTTTGACAGTTCTACTAACTTTCATCCCCCTTTATAATCTGTTGGGGTTTTTAAAAAAGTAGCCCTTGTTTTCAACTTCAGTGTTTATTTAAGTATATTCATATCAAATATCAATAAAATAGGTCCAACGGTTTAATCGTGAAAGCGTAGCAAATAAGTGTAACAGACAGACAGACTTCCGCTTTTAGAATATGAATATTAAAATGTTATGCTAGCCGACTCGACCAACTTCATACCACCTTAATTTAGTGATATCCAACAACAGCGCCAGGGACAGAGTCCAATTGTATTTTTAAACCATCTAGGAACCTATTGAAATATACAATACAAAATATAAACCAGTTAAGTCTAGCTGTTTAAGAGAAGTTTGTTGACAAAACTACAGAATATTTTTTATATTAATATTTTAAATGTGTGATTGTCTTAGATATTTTTAACATCATCTAGTAAAATCTTTTTCATTCCTTTCATTTACCTGTGGCTGCTCTGTTTGTGCCTCCGCCTACCGCTTTGGGGATATGGACATGAAGATATTAGGATTAGAATTACATTACCTACTACGCATGATTTTTGTATCCAACAACGCCATCTATTATTTACTATCGTAAATGTAAAACTTATTAAAACTGCTCGCGGGAAAACACCAAAAAACTGACGTCACAGAAACAAGTTCTCTACCACGTAACGAAATAAAACATTACGTAAAGTAGGTAAATGGAGCAGGTACATTTTTCCGCAACGATTATCCTTCAAGTGACGTTGTCAGACGTTAAGGAAAAAATTTTGTCCCTGACCATAGTATCGTTATGCAATAAGTAGGTAAAATATTTTCGTAATATATTTTACGATGTTAATCTAACGGTAAATACTCATTAAGATTAAAAAAGTATGAGGCATAATAATTCACACCACAAAAGCTGTAACTGAAACCGTCAATGATCGCTATTTTTATATTTCCCCGTGTTGGTCCGGGCTTCTTCACAGAATAGATAATTTGCCTTTCTACCAGGCAGCCCGTAAAAGGCAAACATATGTTTGCCGTCTCTAACACCGTGACATCTGACTATGTGGTAGACTTTCGCAGCGACTCACCCGGATTGATACTACTGCTTTATCTAATCATATTGCCATATCGTCGGCGCTTGCTGGTGACGTGTTCCGGCTCGCAGGCTAAATTAACTTAAGCTAGGGGCCTAACATCGCGACCTTAGGTTGGTAACGCACCATTACCACCTCTGGTATCTCTAGGGGCGTGAATTTCTTACCATCAAGAAATCCGTCTGCTTGTTTGCTTTCCAATAACACAAAAAAACAGAATTAAAAATTGATAGCGTTAAGTTGCTTCCGAATATTTACGAAAGAAACCTGCGATAGGTTCCTTTCGGAAATATTTGGTAGTAAATATTTAAAAAAAATACGAAAAAACAAAAAAAAATATTGTTCACAACGGACCTAACATAGACTTATTCAGCTCAATTTGATTTCAAAAATGATGAAATGTAGAGTTAACTTTGCATAATATGTAAAAGTCGATTTTACATAATATGCATTCTTTCGGAAATATTTGGTAGTAAATATTTAAAAAAATACGAAAGCATTAACAAAAAAATATTGTTCATAACGGACCTAACATAGACTTATTCAGCTCATTTTGACTTCAAAAATGATAAAATGTAGAGTTAATTTTGCATAATATAAAAAAGCGACATCTACATTTTCATAACGAAAATTCTTGTAACCTATGCAACACACCTTAGCACTCTGTAATTCGCTTATGACAGATCTTAACAGATGGTGCTAATTAAAATTTACCACCAAGATAATGTTTTGTGGTTGTTAGTTGTTACCAAGTAAACAATTAAATTAAAGTTTTAATATTCTCTACTATTTTTAACGTACTGTGTCCAAACTGTAGCTAAACAAAAGCATCAGAACTGATTTTAAATTGGGCTGTTATTTTTAATTATCATATTTGATATCGTTTGATACCTATGTACCTAGGTAGGTAGTAGGACTAGTAGGTGACAAATAGGAATCATTACATTATTTAAAATTCACGTTCCGCTTTCTAAAAATGTAAAGACATGTGACTTTATACCTACTAAGATACGCTTTACGATTCAACAAATGGGTATTTTAAAATTGGCAAAATAGGTATGTAGTGTACATCTTAGGTCAGTCAGCGATTTGACTACGAAGTAATCTAGTAGTAATTAGCAATAGCACTTAACTGTATTACATTGCTCATTCTAGAAGTTTGTTAAGCGTTGTGACTTTCTATTAAAACATCCAGCATTATACAGAAATAGGCTAAAATGATAAATATGCTAGCATGGACTGCCATTGATCATAGGTGCCTATTTCGCACACGTCTACAATTCCAGCGTCAGCGCTCAGTTTTTTGCGATCAGCGGAAGCCGCGAGGTCGCCATGTTTCCGCGTTTCCCGCCAAACTAGCCGTGAAGTATCGCGGATCGCCGTGACCGGTGACGGCGCTATTGTGTTGCCTAACATGATGATTTGGGTGCGACCAATTTTCAGATAATATCCCAAGGACCTTATATAAGTGACCTAACTATATGTAATTGGTATAATAAACCTATGTTTATACTTTTTCGCCATGACCGTGACTTATTCCTGTAGCTGTCATGACATTCATGCTCGTGATTGTTGAGTTACAGTTCATTTTTCGCCATGACCGTGACTTATCCTGTAGCTGTTGTAACATTCATGCTCGCCATTGCCAAGTTACAGTTAAGAAAATAGGATCTATGTGAGCTGGTAATCTTATTTAAGTATGAGACTTGAAATCCCATATCCAGGTGACAACGAACAGACTCTACAATACCGTTTTCTCTGTAAGTATACATTTTGCCATCGAAAGGGAGATTTGTTTGCCTAACAAGCAAATACCTACTGTAATATATATGTATAATAAGTAGCAGCTTTTTCGAAGTGTAAAAATAATTATGTTTAATTATTATTTCCTTGTTTGTTCGGACTTTTATTTATGCATCTTTCCTATAGTTAATCTTGTTGTTTCTTTATGACAACCCAAACTAAAAGTTAAGCGGGATATTTAAATTAAACTTTAAAAGCTAATTTAAGAACTGGACGTACTATTCTGCGTCTTCTGATGAATGTAAAAGTAGAGTACAATAGTAAGGGAATTTTTACTTTTATCACATAACCATAGGTAGTAAGAAACTTGTGTTTTAAAATCTCGTTTCGCCATACTCTCATGCCTGGAATAGTCAAAAATTCAGTTAGTCATGTATAACAATACACATATTTACATACGAACACAAGCATACATACATACATAGTTTCGAAAAGCAATACTCTCCCGCAAGTTCAGTCATGTATTTTCATCTATCTACTTTCTTTCCGGAAAGGGGGGTGCAGTTGAACCCCTTACACCCTGCTGCCGGCGCCCATGCAGTAAAACCTATGAGTTCTTAGTAGTTGTAATAACCGTATTATTATGCAAACAATTCATAATTCAACAGCCTAGCATTCGCCACTATACAAAAAAAAATGTGACCAAATACGCCTCGTTCTTAGTCAGTTAAAATAAAAAAAAAACATTTGACGTTTAATTCACGGGAAGTTCCAAGTTATTAATGATCGAGTGACAATTACCGCGACCCTGCCATTACGAGTGATGGTCAACAATTAGTGACTTCCTTCAGTTTTATCATCGAGTTCTGATGCTACTAGAAGAAATCGGTTCCAAGTGACATCACCTTGAAAGCTATCACATGTCTGCGTTTCCTGAAGTCCCTCATTAGGTATAAGAAAGAAAATTTAACTGGATATCCAAATACACTTAAGAGAAAAAATATATCTGACACAAGAGATCGATTACCAGTGTCCTATGTATGGTATACCTGCATATCATGGTCGTTGTTTTCTGTATAGTATTGTAATTGTTCAGTAAAATTGGAAGAATAAAAATGTTTTTATTCTTGCAAATACATTTAAAAACACTTCATTTTTACGGTTTAAATAAAAATATACTTAAGGCCTAAACCTGGAAGTAGTAATACCAAATAAAATGTATATACTGTATTAGGTACTAATCTCTGGCAGTACTTGTAGCTTACTGCCTATATTATCTTTAGCCGTTTTATTGTCAGTGCTCGTCATTGTCTTGTCTATTGCTAGTATTTATTTGTCAAACCTCAAAGTTGGTGGGCCTATAGAAAACATATGTTCAGAGGCAATAATATGGATAGCTTATTGGCATTTTTATATTTAAGACTCTTCTGTTTTTGAAAAATTGATCCTGGTACCGACAATGGATCAATGATCTTAAAACCTAGGCTTTATTTAATAAAAACTTGTTTAGCAAGAGCGAAACAATTTTGAATACAAAAAAAGTTAATGGTTTGTCACACGCGAGCAAAGCCGTGGGCGCAGGCTAGTATCATTAAATTAAAAAAAACATCTAGGAAATTAGCTGTACTACACACAATTTATATTTGCTCACAGCTTGATGTTAAAATTAGAATTACTATTTCACCGCTGTTATTATCAGCCCGGATAGCTCAGTCGGTAGAGCATTGGACTTTTAATCCAAGGGTCCAGGGTTCAAGTCCCTGTTCGGGCGGCCAAAACTTTTTGACTTTTTATTTTTATTTAGTTAAATTAATTGACCTTTTTATTTATGCGGTTTACGTAGGTACTTTATTTTCTAAACTGTCAATCAGCTACCGAATTTTTAAAAACTTGTTAAATCGAAATACAGTGGAATTAATAAAGTAATACTGATTCTGTTTTTAAATTAAAAATAAATAAAACTGGTTTATGAATATTTACCATTTAAAGTTCATTTAATATTATATAAAAATTGTGGTACATATTTTTTTACCAAAACGTGATAAACATAAGGTGACGTAAGGGTCTCTGCACAAGACCGAATGTAATTTACCTGCCTAGTATTATCAATTCTAAATAATATTTAAATTAGACAGATTAAAAATATTAGATAATTTATTAGATAAATTTAAAAAAACTGTAAATTAAATAAATATATATAAATTAGACAGATAACATAAAATAAATAAACCAACTCTAGAAAATATCTTGATTTCAATTGAGTGAAATAAATGAGTATAGTTAGGTACTTTATTGAATTATATTTTATTAAGTATTAATATTCTAAATAAAAATGTACCTAGTACCAAAGACAATATAAGTTTACAAATCTCTGCTAGTACTTACTTGATCAATTTAATAAAACGAGGATTATACAAAAACAAAAAAAAATGGTCCTGTAGTTTTGAAATATTTAAAACAGTTTCAAATACAAATAAGAAGTGACCTAGAAACTTTAGAACAGTCATGGACACGGACCTTTTACGCGTCATCTAGAGAAAGAGAGATTTTCTATTCTTTATAATTTGTTACTCACGACTGTATGTGTGCTTACATAAAATACTGCTTGTGGTAATTGTGATGTGTGAAGATAAATTTTGCAATGGTTCGAACTTCTAAGAAGGATTCACTATCAACCAAATGTCGTTATTTATACCATGAATAGGCAAGCAAATACAAAAAAAATGCAAGAAATATGTCTTCACTAATCCAAAGATTATGGATTAATCTACTGTCATACACTGGTGGAACAATACAAGATTAAAATCGAGTAAGTTTCTTCACGCCCATATTACCGAGGAGGTAGACAGAGATACAAATATTACACCCACGAGTCACTACTAGCAGCAGCCTATATCCCTTAATGTGAGAGGTAGCTTATCGCCAACTGGCATTTATCCAATTCCTGGCACTGTTTTTTATAAACCGACTCCAAAAAAGGAGAAGTTTCTCAATATGGCTGCATGTTTTTCATTGCCAGGATCGTGAGGTTTGACACTCTATACTCTCTGCCTACCCCATAAGGAAATTGGCGTGAACATATGTATGTATGTATGTTTTTCATTTTATTTTTTGTATGTTTATTAGGTACGCGATTACTCGACCAATAGCTCACCGATTTTTATGGTTCTTAAAACGATAGGTCATAATGCTGAGGTGGTCCCTTAATTTTGTTTTATCAATGCATACAGTTTTATTAGTCAACGTACAGTACTACTATATACCTAATTATGCGCTTCAGATTTACATTTTTTACTCTTTATGCACTTCATACTTGTATTTTTAAATTGGCTGATCTAATCTAAATTTAAGCGAAATAATTAATTATGTGTAATAACAACTATATATAGATATCTTTAAAATACATTCGGATTTCCGAAGCTTGACGAATATAGCCGAAGCGCATAATTTAAATAGTACTACAGTAATTACTAGTTAAAGAAATTTATGTAGGAACATTTCGGAACCATTGCCTATGTTTCGAAAAAGAAATTATAAAATCGCGACGAAGTCTTCAATGAAATACCTAGTTGGGAATCGGTTTTTGTAGGTTTGCTCGGCTCTCAATTATTTTTAAAAAAGTTTAAAAAAATATATTATATTTTTCTACGGGAGGGCTTTGGGGACATCACATCCTATTGTCACTTACCAAAACTTTTTATAGTATCACTCACCATAACATTTTGATATTTAATAAATAATCTACAGCCATAAGTACAGTAGTGGAATAAAACAACAGCAAAATTTATCAGATTCTTTTCACTAGTGGGCTTTGTGATCATTACTTCTCCATGCCATATACAAGATCATGTTAACCTGTCACAATGTTCTCTTATTAGATGATAAACGGCCAATATTAATAATCAATCCTAATCCAAAACTTGATGATTGATATTTTGATCCATTTTTATGTTATCGCTTGCCAATAACATATCTGTGGACAGGATAAGTATGGAAATTACGTATAGGATAGGCCGTCGGATACGTAGCTATCTAGATTGCTGGAAATCCATCTTTAGAGAAACATTATTAACATTTGCCGTAAGTGTATCTAGCGCCTTATCTATTTTATTGTAGTATCGACTACCTTACCTTTTTTATCACCATTACCTCAATGCTCGAAATTACGGTGATTAGGTGACTTCGTGAGCAGATTAAAGACTTACCATTTAATAAATTTAAAAAATGTCATCATCATCATCATCGCCTCTGTTGTCTAGCGATACAGTTGTTGGACTTGACTGCATGAGGTCCCGGGTTCGCATCCCGGGTCGGGCAACTAAAAGAAAATGTGTTATTTCCAATTTTATAGTAAAAAAAAAATGTTGCTCGGGATCGGATATGTGCCCAGTTGGCGATAGGCTTGCCACCTATCACATTGTGGGACTTAGTGTCTTCGGCTAGTCGTGAGTACCCTGGTTGTACCTCTGCCTACCTCTACGGGGATATGAGCATGAAGATACTTACTTACTTAAAAATTCTACAAAAATTAAATTGTATGGTAAGGGTTATTATAAGATTCAGAATATTTAGAAGACAGACATGTTTGGGATTAATTGCTCCTCATACCAATCTCTACAAATTAATTATGAATGTAATAAACTTTTGTAAATTAAATTTATAAGAAAAAAGACAAGGCTGAGTTTCTATTGCCGAATCTTCCCAGTGAGTGGGCGCTTTCAGATCCGGTAGTAGTTTTTAGAATTATATATAGACGCGTTACAAGAATCTTTGTATACAAACATACATACATACATATCTTCACGCCAAGGTCCCTTACAAGGTAGGGAAAGAGTTTCGAGTTCCAGACCTTACGATCCTGACAAACCTGTCTAGCTTCCTTCACATTCATTACCCTTTTCATACAAACACGCCGGTTTCGGAAACTCCTAACACCACCCTCGAATAATATCCGATTGATCTGATGGTGGAATGTCAGCCACGGTCTCCCCGGGTACCTACATCCATCCAGATTCGCATAGATCTTTGAATAGGATCTTTGTGTAGTTCTACGTAATTAAATCTGTTTTTTTTTTATTCCGAGGTGGATGTATCAGGTACACTTCGTTGTTATAACTTCAGAGTGTTCTCTAAACTCCAGACCGTCACAATAATGTAATACGTGAACTGTATTGTCGATAAACAATAAAACATTTTGTATTACAGCCGTATTGAAAACTGTTGCTTCATCATTCGCCTTTCCGCTGTTGGCGAAGGCGGTCTGTCGCGTCGTGGTCACCTCTTGCCGAACCAATGCCACCACACCACTAAATACCACTATAAATATGACAAAGTACAAGCTGAACAACACCGCCAGGTCCTCTTCCGAAGTCACCCTGACCTCGTACATGACGGGCAATGAGGCCAAAAATGACAAATTCCAAATAAAGCTGGACTCGAATGAAAATGACGAAACCAACAAGAACCTGGAAGGGAAATGTCATGTGTGCCCTAGTTCCTGTCAATTTATAGAAGAATCAGGGAAATTTGCGGCAGCTATCGAGAAGAAATATAATAAGTACAGTCTGAATGAATTAAAAGTGGAGAACTTGGATAGAGATGTGTGTTTGTGTGAGAGATACAACGGGGGGTGCAAGTTGTGCCCTAGAGTCAGCTTGGCTACTACCCTGACACTGGATCAGGGTAAGGAAGTCAGCTTGGCCTGCAATGGTGGAAGCTGTGGTGCACCATATTCAAGTAAGTTAATATTTCCTTTTTATCATTATTATAGTGGTGTATTCGTAAACAGAATTTCTGATGAAAAGAAATATCCATTCCGTAAATACGTTAAAAACCGTTGCCAACTGGACATTGAGATGTAATTCTCTTGCGTGAATACCCTTACCGGTATCTTGTCAGTTGTCATTCAACCAGAATAAGATAATTGCAAGCACTGAAATGATGCTCGACGCAAAACTCTACTATCCAGTGACTTTTTAAGTTAGTGAGTATTCTTGGAGCATGGACAGGTGGAAATGATACATAACACTAATAGTGTTTGTTTACAAGATGATAATGAACTGCGATGTATGCTTGCAAAATAAAATTAATAATTCCTGTCGCTCTAGACGTATTGCTGTTTGTTCAGCATCTGATCCTTCTATTTCGCTACTTCGGGCAAAATAATAATTTAAAAAAAGTATCTTCATGCCCATATCCCCGAAGGGGTAGGCAGAGGCACAACCAGGACTAGACGAAGACACTAAGTCCCACAAAGGGATATCGCAAGTCTATCGCCAACCGGGCACATATCCAATCTCGAGCAACAATTTTTTTATTAGAAAATTAGAAAACCCAAATATTCTGTTTCTTGCCCGACCCGGGATTCGAACCCGGGACCTCATGCAGTCAAGCCCAACACCTGAACCGCTAGACCACAGAGGCGATTATGTATAGAAGCAAAATAATATTTGCCGCCTTTTACCCATACTGTATTCCATAGATGGTGTAATTTTAACCTACAAGAAGACAAATTAAACTGCCGCTATTAATGAATAAAAATAAATTTCGTTTTAAGATATTTATTCAAAAATAAATAGAAAAACAGTTAGACTTTTAGAGTTACTTAATGTTGCCGCTCCTCATTTATGGCGCCCCGGTCAATTGCCCGGTTTACCTCAGATCGGAGATCGGACGCTGTGTCTATTGCCTCTATGGTCAGTTTGGCGCAACTTTCATATGAAAATAATAAACAAAATAAGTTTGCTATATTTTTTATTCACCTAAATCTTATGCCACTAGTTGCCTTATATCTGAATGCGTTTAGACTTACTTTCAAATTATACCTTTTTACCATGTTATGTCAAGTGACATGTGTCACTTTAAGTAAACTTTATACAAAATTCGGGTTTGCTATGTCTCTATAGAAGTCCCGCCTCTTATTACGTAGTATTTATATACTCTTTGTCTATGGTATAGAACAGAGGTTCCCAAACTCATTTCGTCTAATGCCCCTTAATGTTACTTGTAGCGCCTCCTACTTTTATATCATTAAAAAAAAATTACGTAGTATTTATATACTCTTTGTCTATGGTCTAGAACAGAGGTTCCCAAACTCATTTCGTCTAATGCCCCTTAATGTTACTTGTAGCGCCTCCTACTTTTATATCATTAAAACCTCGATAACGCGTAAGTCTTGCTTAAAATTTAATTAAAATTATATTTTAAACGAGAATTTTTTAAGCAGACGGAGCAATAATCATGCAAATTTGCAAATTCAAGCATGTCTTTTATTCAAATTCATTATCCTATTTTATCGTATATTAATATACAAATTACATTTTTACAATAGCATAGGTGATAAATATGAATGTTTTGTAGTCAAAAATTTTAATTTCGGTGTATTTTAAAATATGGAGTAGTTTAAGTTACCAGGGCCGCTTACCGCCCCCCTCGCGATCTCCAGCGCCCTCAAGTGGGCGTTATCGCCTACTTTGGAAAAGACTGGTCTAAAGTATAGACATCGGGTGTTGGACTCGACATCATGAAGTTCTGTATTTGAACCCCGGGTCGGGCAACAATACGAAAATATGTTTTTTAAATATTATAATAAAAACAACGTTATCCAGGATTGGGATATGTGCCCGGATTGCAATAGGCTTGACACCTATTACATTATGGGACTTAGTGTCTTCGGCTAGTAGTGGGTGCCCAAATTGTGCCTCTGCCTAGTATTCCTGGGATGCGAGCATAAAAAAAAGCCCTGTGTATGTTAACATACTACACAAGTACATACGCAAGCCCGAGACGCTCGTAGGTGAGTTAAAACATCCTTGTGTAACTCAAACAATCTGTATTTTTTTAGTTCTCGCATTTTATCATTGAATGATCCCATACATACAAACCTTCACAGTCGTAAGGTTAATTCTTCAGTGTTTTTCAAATTTAGATAGGAAAAAAAATAAGTTTTAGAACCGCTTCATCTTACATTAAAGATAGGTACTCAACCAATTGAACTTCTAAGGGTTACTACTAGAACTACAAATGAACAAAATATTTATAAAATCGTCTCTTATACCTCTTACGTCGATTTATCCTTAAAGAATTTAATTAATTAACGTACACCAACGCCAAGGATCAAGTTGCCGTTATAATCTTTATTGTACTGCATTACAGACTCTAATGTTATCTGTAATGTTAAATGTAAATCTGTTAGTACTTTAGTTTATGTTAGTTCATAAGACATCGGTGTTTAGAAAAACGATACGAGTATTTAAAACATCTGCCTCTTTGGAATCTTAAAAAGTTATAAGATTCCAAAGAGGCAGATGTTTTTTAGTTTTAACCAACTTTAAAAAGGAGTATCCTACTTCGTCAGTGTGTCTTTTTTATGTTTGTTATGCGATTCATCCGACAATTATTAATGTATTTTTAAATCTCATATAAATTTTAAAGATCCGATTACCTAATCTCAAGTTATACATAGTAATGCATATTTTTGTTTACTAAGTTGAATTGGTCAGATTTTTGCAGTTTTTCTGCTCTTAAATTTATTAGCATTAAAACGTGTAAAATTAAATTCTGGCTTGAACCAGATCTACATATAAATGAATATAAATACCGCAAATAAACTTACAAACAAGACGTAGTTAATTAAAGTATTCTTGGAATAATTAGGCAGTATTAAGTCGCGTCATTTTAAAAACATAACATTATTTTCAAAATGTACATTATATTTAAACTTATATCGCCCTACATCAAATAGGTATGTTAAGATGCCTGTTTAGATAAACTAGTGGTCGCCCGTTGGTCGAAATTCGACCATAATATATTTTAATATCTTGTTGATAAGAGCGCCATCTTCAGTTCTCAAGACCAACTACTTTGTTTCCAAACTTTTTAGTGCGCCATCTGTGATCTTTTATCGTTACCATCAACATATTTGTTTGTGTGTGTCAAATGCATGGTAGTGTGGGTAATGTTTTATTTATTGATTTAATGTACTTTATAAGAATTTATTGAAAAATATTAGCATTTTGCACATAGGTACTACATGTGTGCCAAATTTTATGCTCCTGCGTTAGCACAATATCGTAAAAAGAGGTAAAGTTTTGGTATCACATATTAATATAAAGATACTGTTTAAAATTCAATCTAACCAATTGCAAGCTACGCCTGGATGACGTGTCAATTTGTTATGGGCTGAGAATACAATTTTAGACGCTATGTAGTGAAATGCGTGTTCGACGAGTATTTAATTTTTTTTTTTGTTTAAAGCGGATAAGTAGTTTAACATTTTTGATACTCTACCTCTTATTTTGTTTAAAAATTTTAAGAAATGTGATTATTGGCAACGACTTATTCAAACCCTATAGAAAAAGAGAGGTGTAATAAGTTTTTTTTAATTTTTATTTGTATAAGTGAGTTTAACATGTTTGTGTGTCTTTGACAACATAACTTTTGAGCAGGTGGACGTATTTCTATGCGGATTTTTTGGTTGAGAGTCGACATTATGTAGATGGTTTCTACATACCATTAGCAACCTAACATTTAGGTTATACATATTTCAACTACCTTACATGGAGGTTTTTGTTATAACCTCCATGTTTTTTAATTCAGTTCTTTGTGCGTGAACATGATATGCCGTACTAATTATGAAACTGTATGTCAACCTGAAATAAACGATTTTTGTAGCATTTTTATTACCAAGAATATAACACCAAGGCGATTCTTCAACATTATTTTGTAGCCGAGCAATTGCTATTAAAGCAATGTATCAACACCGCCGCCGCTGATCACAATATAAAACAAAGTCACTTCCTCTATCCCTATGTCCCTTTGTATGCTTAAATCTTTAAAACTACTCAACAGATTTTGATGCGGATTTTTTTAATAGATAAATTGATTGAAGAGGAAGGTTTATAAATATATTTTATAACCACGCGAAGTCGGGGCGGGCCGCTAGTGTTATTATAAACGCGCAAGAGTATGCGTCTGCATACATTCGTACGAATATTATAAACGCGAAATAGGTTGTTTTGTTTGTTTCTTTCTTTGCATATCCGTTGAATTTGCAACAGAGTTAATATATTTTTGGATGAAAAGTGTAATAAAATTAGACAAAATAGGTGAACGTAAATATACTTCAGCTTTCTTATTGACCGAGGAATAAGAATACTGTAGAATATACCACTCTGACGTAAACACATTTCTCGAGGCTCGGGTTCGAATATATTTGGTAGAAAATGGTTTTTTTTGGTAGAAGATGGTTTATGTAATATTTTTTTGTACCCACATAACTCAATTTTGTCATGTGGTTGTCGGTTGCTTCCTTTGTGCAAAAGTCAAGTCAAGCTTTGTTTTAGTAAAGAGGTTCAATTAGATCCTGACCAATAGGATTACTCTTGGAACTCGATTTATACAATAGGGAAACTTAAATCGAATATGTCATTTTCGGTATTCTTTCTTTCTTTACTATTTGGCATTCGCGTTAGCATTTTGCCACCAGTCAAGTAGAAATTTGCATCAAGTTAACCGATTTATCAAAATCGGGTTTCAATACTTCAAAATTAGTCACAAGCCGTCAATAAAAGTCATGTCGGGTCTTAAGTAAAGCGATGGCGTCTTTACTGAAGCTCATATAGTGAGATTTGGCGGCAACGGGGAAATACACGATACGCTAATTTCTTCATGATTATTTTATTTCTGCACTTTCACTGAATAAAATTGTACAAAATGGCACCAAAATTGACTAATTTCTCCCAATATAAACACGAAATTCAATAATTATGAAAAAACTTCAACCATATTTTCTCTCGATGGCGCCAAACCCCCTTCGGTATTCTTGTGTACTCTATAAAAGTTCCTTTTTGTTATCTGTTTGGCTACGGAACCTTAAAAACGTGCCATTTGGAACAAACTATGGCTACTCTTCTGACATGACTAAAGCGGACAACCTTATTCGTGTCAGATCGGCAACCATAAAAAGAAACAACTATGTACATATATCGATATCGATCATAAGTACATTTTCAAGTATCAATACCATTATCGTATGGCTACTCTTGAAACTCCATTCATGGAATAGTGGAGTTTAGAATCGGTTATATCATTTTACGTACTCTTGAACACAATGCTAATCGCCTCTGTGATCTAGCGGTTCAGTGGTTGGACTTGACTGCCTGAGAGGCCTGAGATACCGGGTTCAATTCCCGGGTCGAACAGCAAAAAGAAAATGGGTTTTTTCAATTTTCTAACAAAAAAAAAGTTGCTCGGGAATGGATATATGCCCAGGTGGCGATAGGCTGGCCACCTATCACATTGTGGGACTTAGAGTCTTCGGCTAGTCGTGGATGCCCTGGTTGTGCCTCTGCCTACTCTTCGGGGATATGAGCGTGAAGATATCAGATCTTTAGGAATTATAAAACCTAAATTTTCTTTTTGTTGCCCGACCCGGGATTCGAACCCGGGACCTCATTCAGTCAAGTCCAACACCTGACCGCTAGACCACAGAGGCGAGGCTGTGTTCAAAAGTACCTAAAATAACAAAACTGAATCTAATTTCTGATTGGCATGGAATCGAGATTCAAGAGTAACCCTTCAGATCGGTGCCAATAGATTTTGTTGATGCTGTTTGTCTATATGCATAGTATAAACGCAGTACTATAGCACAGACCCGAATACAATTTAAATGTTATGTAATCTAAGTAGGCAATTAAATATCCGCGCATACGTAAGGGCTCCCGTGCAAAATAGACCACTTGCTTTCCTGCCAGTCAGCTCGTTAGTTTGCCAGGTTTACAGTCACTAGCACCGTAACATCTTACTAGCTGGTAGAATTTTCTCAACTACTCATTTTGGTAGCACCGTCTTACCTATTCCCGTCGTTAGTGCTTGCCTTTGACTTGTTCCGGTTCGAAGAAAATGGTAGCATATAAACTTATTTTACCTCTAGGTCTAACATCCTGGCCTCAGGTAATATGATAATGTTGCGAGAAATCCATTTGCTTGTTTGCCTTCTAATATTATAAAAAAAATAGATTAAGTACAACTCAAAACCCCCGAATCAAATTTTCTAAAATTTCACTATGATTTTCCAATAAAAAAAAACAATTATTAAAATCGTACTATTATGCCGAAAATTATGCATTTTCTAACAGAAAAACAAGAAATACGCGTATGTTAAAAAATATAGTACTCGCTTTTGTCGGTTCAAAGACAGTGTCAGGGTGAGAAAAGTTAATTTTTTTTGAGGTGCATTCATGATCCTCTCTATGGTACTAAATCCACCCCAACATGGTCTCCAAGTAAATGTATTTATAATAACAAAAGTTTTTGTATAAAGTTTAATTTCCTGCGGCCATTTCGTTGGCTAATTATGTTTTTGCTAGTTAATTGCCGTTTCAAGGCGACAAATGTCTTCCTCGCCGCCTCTCGACTTGAGATGCTTTTTCATACTTTTTTTCACTTGAAGTGATGGGCGTGGCCTCACATTAATAGACTGATCTCTTTATAGTCTCCAATCTACCTTGATTATATATTTGTTATATATATTGAAAGCATCTTCACATCCGAATACCCGAAGCGGTAGGTAGAGGTACAACCAGAATCCACAGCCGAAGATACTTCTCTTAAGATAGTCCCGTCTGAAGATAGTCTATATAATAGGTGGTAAAATCTGTCACCAACCGTGTACATGTTATTAAAAAAATTAAAAAAATAAGTGTGCCGGACACGAAAATCAAACCCGGGATCACATGAAGTTAACGCTAACACTGGGCCACTAGAATATATAACTTTGAAATACTAGTAGATACCTACACTAGGTTCAATGTTGGTATTTAGGTACAGGTATTAGGTCAGTCAACAAAAAAGCTGGAAACATTCTAGCCTAAGATCAATTAAATTTATTGATTTATTTATTTTTATTTTCCTAATCTAGAAAAAACTAAACTTGATTTTTTTATGTAGATTTGGAAACTACTCATTTGCCTATTGCCTAAACATCAGTTTTTGTTTTACGACTATTGTTTGGTGGTCAATTCTCACCATCTAAAATGTATTTGATTGCTGATTTCCCACCACTGTAGGCGCCTTCTATTCTTGTCCTCTCTATTGGAATCTACAACAACCATACCAAGAACGTCAAACAGCACTTTTGTAAAGATTAAAAAAAATTAAAAATTTACTAGTACCTACTTTTAAAAAGACTTCTTATTTCTATGCGCCATTGCCGCAACCTGATTGCGACATAACCATCTATGGTATTTTTTTTTTATGATATTGGAAGGCAACAAGCAGACGGATTTCCTGATGGTAAGAAATTTCCGCCGCCGAGAGACACCAAAAGGTGGTAATGGTGCGTTGCCAACCTGAGGCCGGGATGTTAGGCCTTGAGCAAAAGTAAGTTTACCGGCTACCTTACCCTCCGAACCGGAACACGTCATGACGTTATGGCGGCAGGAATAGGTAAGGCGGTGGTACCAATCCGGGCGAGTCGCTGCGAAACTCTACCACCTAGTCAGGTGTCAAGGTGTTAGTGACAGTAAGCCTTCGCTCGCCTTTTACGAGCTGCCTGGCAGGAAGGCAGATGGTCTATTCTTCAAAGTATAGTGGATTACTGTTTATTACGTTGGGTACGTACGAGTTATTTCATATTCCAGTTTTGAGAGTAGGGTAGCCCCTGCCAGGTAGCTTAAAAAAGGCAAGCAAAGGTCAAACGAGTCATTACCAAAAATGTCACCAATGGTAAAGTGCAATATAGTTAAGCAACTTTTCGGGGTAGGGATCCACTGGCCTAAACATTCCTGGTGATATAAATCTTATCAAGCATTGTTGTAGTAGACAAGTCGCTAGAAATGTCTGATTTTCAGATTCAGACAGTCAATTATTAATTAACTAGCTGCGCCCCGCGGTTTCACCCGCGTAAGTCCCAATCCCGCGGGAACTCCGGGATAAAAAGTAGCCTATATGTTATTCTGGGTCTTCAGCTACCTACATACCAAATTTCATCGTAATCGGCTTTGTAGTTTTTGCGTGAAAGAGTAACAAACATCCATACATCCATACATACAAACTTTCGCATTTATAATATTAATAGGATTTTACTGGGATACATTATTGCAGTGATAATTAATTTGTACCTATGTATTTGAATTGTGTTTTTAATTATATTTTTTGACTTTGTATTATTTTAAAATAAGCTATTGTCATCAAATATTATTCTTTAATAAGTTTTTGAAATTGTATTGAATATTTTCCCCGTGTTGGTCCGGGCTCCTTTGCAGAATAGACCATCTGCCTTTCTTGCCAGGCAGCTCGTAAAAGGCGAGCATAGGCTTATCATCACTAACACCGTGACATCTGACTAGGTGGTAGAGTTTCGCAGCGACGCACCCGGATTGGTACCACCGCCTTACCTATTCCTGCCGCCATAACGTCATGACGTGTTTCGGTTCGGAGGGTAAGGTAGCCGGTAAACTTACTTTTGCTCGAGGTCTTACATCCCGCCCTCAGGTTGGCAACGCACCATTACCACCTTTGGTTTGTCTAGGCGGCGGGAATTTCTTACCATCAAGAAATCAGTCTGCTTCTTTGCCTTCCAATATCATAAAAAAACAATAACTAGCGTTCGACCTTGGCTACGCTCGCGTAGAGTTGATTTTTTGAATTAAAATCATACCACCAAACTTAATTTTGCTCGAGGCCTAACATCCTGACCTCAGGTTGGCAACGCATCATTAACATCTTTGGTGTCTCTAGGCGGCGTGAATTTCTTATCATCAGGAAATCCGCCTGCTTGTTTGTCTTCCTATAACATGAAAAAAAAAGTATGGGTCTATGTAACCTGAAAATAAATGTTTTTTTTTTTTATAATGATTCTGTCGTATTCCGGTCCAAAGGGTAAGGTAGCCGGTAGATACCTGAACAACTAGGTACGGTGTATACTCCCTGTTGTCTCACCATCAGGAGAGCCCCATGTTTATTCGACATGTTGTTATAAATACTCGGTATTCGGATTGCTAAGCGCTAAAAACCTTGCAGGTATCGGTGCATGTTTTTTACTATCAGGAAGTCTGACTGCTTGTTTGCCTTCTAACTTTCGATACCAATCTACTGCAAGTTCAACAAGATATTACTTTATTAGTACATTTTTATTATCCAGTTTATTTTTATCACACTTTTTTATTATTCATGCAATTCCTTGCATATTTTTAATTTTTAAGTTTTTGGCTACGAGAGTTATATAAAAAACTACTATTTCAATATGTTTCAAAAGAAGTTGATACCGGTATTACTATGCAGTTTATTTTTATCACCCTTTTTATTGTTTATGCAATTTTTTTATTTTTTTTTAAATTTAACTTACTTAAGTTCTTGTTATAACAGTTTGTATACTCGTAAATAAAAAAAGCAACTTGAATCTACTCCAAGAGAAGTTTGAAACTAGTTTTTCTTCTAAGTTTTAATTAAACGTACATACAGGTTAGCAACTGTACAAAAAATGACATTGAAGAGATTGTAATTGTATAATTCAAACTCAGTAAAACTGACTTCAAACTTATTATCACATCATCGAGATACACAAAATCTTCTTATCGGATCATATAAATGGCAACACATCTGGATCAATCATCCTACTTTTCAAAAAAAGAGTCAATAAAATTAATTTATTAGCCTAAAAACTACTTGACAAACATACACAAAAACTTTTTCTCCTTTCTAGAGTCGGATGACAAAATTAAAAATTATCTTCACGCCCACATCCGCGAAATGTTAGGCAGAGGCACAACCAAGGCTTCTACGACTAGCTGAAGACACTAGGTCTCACAAATTAATAGGGGGCAAGCCTATCGCCGCCCATGCACATACCCTATCCCGAGTAACTTTTTTTTAGAAAATTGGAAAAACCAAATTTTATTTCTGTTTCCCAACCTGGGAATCGATCCCGAGACCTCATGCAGTCAAGTTGGACCTCGACCATGGAGGCGATCCAAAGAAAATTAAAAAAACGTAATAAATTGAACCAGATCTGCTTCTCAACTCGGCGTTTGTTTTTAAAATTCTTGTGTATTTGTGACATTTTTTTGTTCTCGTATCACAAAAACTACTGGGCTAATTTTGTTGCCGTATTCACTCGGACCACCAATACCAACATTCGGATAGTATATCTTATCAAAATCTTGTTTAAGACATATAAAATTTGGCAGAATGTATATAAAGCCAAAGCGTAGATTTTGTACAAGTCGAAAGGACGTTCTAGGCGATTATAAACATTGGTTTGCATCCGTCTGGACCGTAATCCAAATTTAATAGTAAATAAATAGGAAAAAAAAATTCTTCAAGGTTACCTTTATCGGACGACGTGTTTACAACCGTCTGGAGCCTCTATTAACCAGGATGTGGGGATGATGACATCCCTAGTTTCGAAGTCACATTATTATTATTATTTAAGAGTTTGTGTAGACTTACCCGAGGATCACTGCGACCTAACTAGATCTATTGTAATCAAATCTCTCTTAAGCTTAGATCAATACCGCAAGGCCGACAGTTTCTAAGAACTATGTAATGGTCTTGGAATTGCTCAGCTTAAGATCTTGGGGATTTATTAAGTGGCCCCCCTAGATGCTTACTTCTAGCTTGAATGAACACGGGACAGTAGCAGAGGACGTGTATTGCCTTCTCTTCTTCTTCAAAGCAAGACCTGTAATCAGGTGTATCTGCAAGGCTCATACTGCTAAGGTGTTTGTTTAGCCCGCATTGACCCGTTATAGCTCGAACCAAGATCCTGAGCTCTTTCCGATACATACTTAGTGCAATCGAAAAAAATTTAGCGTTAAACCCTGCCATGAGTGCCTTTGAGGGGTTATTCCCAGTCGCCCCCACAGGGGACAACTGGGAATTCGTAAAAATAATGTCTCATTTGCCCCCGGTGGGTATTATTTAGAAACGTCCCAATCTCCCCCACTTTAAACGCCGAACAGGATAACTATATATTTTTTCCATAAAAGTCAGCAAAGTTACTCAATGCAAGTAACATAGGTAACATCCTTACTCGTGTGATACAATATAAGTATGGCGGCGGACGCGTGCGACTGTCGATCACATTCACAATCTTTAGTCAATTGCCACTGGTGCGTGACTGCCGCCACAATGGTGTTGAATGTTGATGTTCTCTGTATTTATTGTCACATACTATATCATACCTTATTATAACAGACTTATAGTCGTCATATTACATGTTATATTGTAAATATAAATACCAGTTTTCGGAATGGAGGAATGGAGGAAAAGGGGGGTGTACCTTGGTTGTCATCTCGATGTTAGGGTTGTTCATATTTCCTTTTTATTTATTTGCAAGTTTTGAAGAAATGCTAAAATTAGATCTAATAGTATCTATTCTATTTAAGATTTTCATGTACAAATTTTAAGGTCCTTCTAAAATAAATGTTCAAATTTTTAGATAATGTTCAGTACACGTGATAAAAAATATCCAGAGGAAAAGGAACATGATTCAATTTTTTTTTATTTGACTTAGCACATATAGAATAAACTCGACCTTTAATTCAATTACGTCTAATACTAATAATAATAATCTATCTACAGATCAAGATAGGCCTTCTAGAGTTTTGTAGTTATGATATTGTTGTTAATTAATGAAAAATAACAGCGGTTACCTGGCAACTGATCAAGTAAAGCACAATCTCTTATCTCAGATAGGTTATTAATAATTGCTGTTAATAAAATAATTAAAAGACCTTGCTTATAAATATAATGCATCCAATATTGTCTTTGTTTCCTACAAATGCTTCCTAGTTATTTTTATTTTAACTAGTGGTCGCCCGTTGGTGGAAATTTGACCATAATAAATTTTAATATCTTGTTGACAAAAACACCATCTTCATTTCTCACGATCCATCTGTGATATTTTATCTTAATCATCAATATATTTATTTGTGTGTGTCAAATGCATGGTAGTGTGGGTAATGTTTTATTTATTGATTTAATGTAAGTACTTTGTAAGCATTATTATTGAAAAATATTAGCGTTCCGCACTTCTCCTATACATAAACTATAAGTGTGCCAAATATTATGCTCCTCCGTAAGCGCAATTTTCGTTAAAAGGGGTCCAAAGTTTTTGCTTCACGTATATTAATGTATAGATTCAATTGGATGAGTTTATTCTATATGCAGTAATACTCTTAATGAGAAAAGAACAAAAGTCACGTGATTTTTATGTGGATGTATTTTATTACATATTGACTGTCAACAAATTTGAACATATGTTTGGAAGGACCCTATATAAATATATTATCATATTAATTTATTTAGGGCTATACTTGTAAGCCATGTTTTTTTTTGTTAAAACCTTAGATTTAGAATTACTAGATCTATGGTCAAAACAGGGTTAATGCCATTAAAATATAAATTAAGGGCACTAAGAGGTGTTTATTTAGTGCTTTTAAACTCTAAATTTTATTACAAACTAGCTATTCCGGTGCACTTCGGCGAACAGTCGAACGGAATAAAAAATATTTTATATCCGTCTTCTGGTTCTAAGCTACCTCCATATTATCAATAGTGTAACCACAGTAGGTATAAAGAATTCTACCTACCAGTAGTCCAACTCCTTTGTTCTTGAATTCATGCCGACATTTTATATACCTACTAACGGCAAGTCAGTCAAGGGTCAGGGTTGTCAAATAATAACATTTTAAACATTCCATCTAAAAGTTTTATTTTAAAATGGCAAACAAAAAAATGTGAAGTTAATAATGAAACCGATGATGGTCTTGCTGAAGTTTCGTCCACAAAATTTTCATCCACAGTGAACGAAACGACACCTTTTATTTTATGATTTTTTCCCCGACGATTCGTTCACTATCAAATTATTGAAGTTGTTTAGTACAGTCAGATGTAAAAGTTGTATGCTAATGAACAATATAATAACAAAAAAAACATAATATATATGTGACAACAGCTACATTGATTTGGCATTACCTACTTACTATTTTTAATCACAGATATAATCAATTTGAATTTGTTTTACCCACTTTAACTTTATACTAATTACTATTATGTTTCACCTTTGTGCACCTAAGTTATATATTATTATAAGTGAAAAAGTGTGTATTTTTTTGTAAATTTTGGTGCATAATAAAGTGTATTCATTCATTCATTCATGTTATGTGCTAAACTTCATCATACGTGTAAAAAATTTTTTTAATTAAATCTTGAGTAATTGGTGATTTTGATGTATCAATTTATATATAAAAGTTTAAAACATATACCTAAATTGATCATTTTATTTGGTTAAAGCTTTGTATCTGACTGTATAAAAAAATATTTTAATGGTGCACGAATCGACAGTGGAAAAATAATAAAAAGGTGTCGTTTTATCCATTGTGGATGAAAATTTTCTAGACGAAACGTCAGCAAGCTGGATGGCTTATTTACGAATAAAAACGGAACACATTCTGTAAACCATTATAAATTTACAATACAGCAAGTATTACATTATAATAAAATACACTAGGTATAAAATATTTTTTAACAAATAACGAGTGCAAACCCTTCTAGATAGAGAGCTCAAACTGTATGGAGTTTGCGCTCGCCGACCCTGCCGCTCGCTTCCCCGCGTTCCCCCCAGCGTTGTTCTGTGCAAGTACATGAGTCGGCCGACTGTTAGTATTAAGACTGCGGTGTAACTTACACAACTTTTATTTTTAAAGATTTTATCTAACATAAAGTAAGTTTTTTTATTACATAATCGCGGTTCAGTTGTCGGACTTGACTGCGTGAGGTCCCGGGCTCGAATCCCGGGTCAGGCAACAAAAAGAAAATTGGATTTCCCCAATTTTCTAATAAAAAAATGTTGCTCTGGATTGGATATGTGCCCGGTTGGCGATAGGCTTGCCACCTATCACATTATGGGACTTAGCGTCTTCGGCTAGTCGTGGGTGCCCTGGTTGTGCCTCTGCCTACCCCTTCTTGGATATGGGCGTGAAGACACTTTTTTATTTATTTTAAAAACTCCAACTTTAATTGGGTTGATCAGGATTTACATTAGTTATCTTCGCTTTGAAAATTTAAACCGTTAATCAAAAGATTAAGCAAAACTAAACAAATAAATGTAAACAAATCTTTCGCTTCACCTACGCCATTCAACTATTATCAAACATTACTACTACAATAGCAATATGTTAAACCATTTAACGGTAACAAATCCATCACGGTACTGTTCCTACGCCATTCGAGTTACGAATGGCAGGCTATACATACATAGACTGAACAAAGCGACCACCGACGATGGTGAAACAGTTTCCTGTTTATGTGCCATCGACAATATTGAATCATGATTACTATGTTATATTTATACTAGCTGACACGGCAGACGTTTTGCAACTTTTTTTAAAGTGATTTTAGTAAAAAAAATTTAGGATGAGTCACCCTTGTCACTTAGGGGTATGAAAAATAGATGTTGGCCAATGCTCAGACCTACTCAACATGCTCAAAAAATTTCATGCAAATCGGTCAAGCCGTTTCGGAGGAGTTCAATCTGGCACACCGTGACACGAGAACTTTTTATATTAGACTAGCTGACCCGGCAGACATTGTTCTGCTACTTTTTTTAAGGTGATTTTAGCAAAAAAAATTTTGGGTGAGTCACCCACTTATGGGTATGAAAAATAGATGTTTGCCGATTCTCAGACCTACTCAATATGCTCACAAAATTTTATGAGAATCGGTCAAGCCGTTTCGTAGAAGTTCAATTTTATATATACGATTAGCAACCCAGCCCAGCTTCGAAAGGGGCCTTCACAAAAAATAGCATTATAATAAAATATTTAATCTTCTCTATAATACACATAATTATATATCAGAATTTTTGTTCATCTTCGGGAAAATATTTTCTAAATACCTAACATTGAAAACTGCATGAATATTCGTTGCTAGGTTTAAATGTAGATGGCTTAAAACAGACAGAGGCTGAGAGCAACTTTATTTTATACTATGTGGTGATGATCATACCCCTTATGACTTATGTATAACCTATTCATAGGTTTGTGGGAAATTATGCCTGACGCCATACTTACAATACTTTGTTGTGTCGTGTTCTTGTTCAGAAGGTAAAATGACCGATAAACTTGCTTATTTGACCTAAACCCCAGACTACAGGACCTATAACATCTTTGGTGTCTAGGCCAAAGTTGTCTCTTACCATCAGGAAAGCTAAGTGCTTATTTGGTGTCCTAACAGAACAAGTACTAGATATAATGAAATGATTTAAGAAAAGAGCAATTTTAATTAAATTTAAAAAGTGTTAAACAAATCTTTCCCTATTTACAACTGAAGCATTTGGATTTTCTTTTCATAAATTGTATATCTCTACGAGTTATGAGAGATGGTGTCTGACCATAGCATTAAACAAATAACAGTCCCTATATTCTTTTAAACATCCGGGACATCTTTCACATTACATTTTTTATAATAATTGAAGCGCAGTATAAGTGCAGTAAAAAAATCTCACAGTCATATGAATAACCATCTCCTTATTGCAGTCGATTAATAATATATCGAATAAACAATAGTTAATAATAAAAAGCCGATTGATTTTGACAGACATTTCGTAAACTGTCAAGTTCATCAAAAGTACGTCAAGACACAATGTCAAGAGCAACCACCTGTAGACTCGAATAATTTCGATGATACTTTTTTTTTTCGTGGGGAAATCCATCATGGATACCCGCCACTTTCGGGGGAAGTGGCGGGTTATGTGAGACTCCTACTCACTAAAACCCCACGGTGTCCACCCCTTCGCCAGGTACCGGGGCTGCGGGAACGCTTTCACACACATCCACAGCCCCAGCGGCGTTAGATCTCGCGATCTCCTTCTGGCAGCCCCGCTCAATAGGGGCCGCAATCCGTCGGAAGTGGTGCACGGAGACACAACGTACACTACTCCGGGGGTTCCAGTGGCGACATGCACCCCCGTACCTGCCGCAATCCCATCTCGACCGGACGGGCCAGATGGAAAGCCCGCCCCCCTTCTCCGCGGGCTGAACTGCCGCCATTCCACGCGGGCCAAGTAGCCCACCACCCTGTGTGCGCTCCTCGTGTCCCCTCTTGAGCAGAGAGCGGTACTGAGGAGCGCCCGCCCTGGTCCGTATTGGTTTCACCGGGGTCCCGGCTCGACCCCAGTGACTCAGCCCCCCCGCCACGACAAGGCACCCTCGGGGGGGAATTTCGATGATACTATGCCAACGTGAGTTATGCCTCTTTTAGATATATGCCAATAAGAGATTCGCCTCTTTTCGACGTTACTATGCCAACATGAGTTATCCTTCTTTCGATGATATAATGCCAATCTGAGCTATATCTCTTTTCCATGATACTTTACCAAAATGAGTACTGCCTTACAATTATGAGTTTATATGTCTTTCAAGCATTAAAAAATTTAAGGCGGCTTTCACAGTGTCTTGGAACCCAAGAGGTTGAAGAGGTTAAAGTCAGCAGAAGCCGATTGTTTTTATTCTTTACCAACGTAGGTGAATGTTATCTATTCATCATGGGTTTCTCCATGTTTTCACAGCGGCAGGGCATGCTGATCCGATTGGTTCCGCAGCTGTTTCTGGGTGACGTCTGTTAAGTTCGAATACGGGTCGTATCGTAGTATTACAAAAGTTTGTTGACTAATCAGCTGTTCCGCAAAATATTTTTAACGTCTGATTCAAAGGCGAATTATGTTACAAGTTTAACTTCGTTCGTGTACGCCTTACTTTCATAGCTTTAGACCTGACGAAGTTTTGTTTCATCGCGAGTTTGTTACGGTATTTGCGGGATGATTTGAAAAAGATTTGTGTTAAAAAACGACGGGTTGCATTCCGGGAGTGCAGGCACAAGTGAAAACTTGAATATTAACGTTGTGCATTTTTGATATTTTGAAATGGTTAGAGCGTTATTGCTTTAATTATCAGTATTAAAGTACTACCATTTATGTGGTAGAATAAAATGTTCATTTGTTGCGCTATCGTTCACAAACAAGACAACACGAACATTCGCGCAAGTGCCCACCGTCGTCTTATACGCGCAAGTACCCTGCGCCGTCTTACGAATCAGGTCACGTGTTCTGACGTTTATAAGTTTTACCCATTTAAAAAAAGTGCGCAACGCCGCTAAAGGAGTTTTCACTTCAAAATTTTAGTTCTCGTTAGAATACTGCACAGGTTCTACGCCTATTTAAATTAAAATGTTCAAAGCAGTGGGTCCTTATACCTAGAAAACCAGCGACCCTTGGCGAACCTTCATAACGTTTCCAGAGTTATCTTAGTGCTATGTAGCGAAAAATATCGAATTTTTCAAAGTTTAGTTATATTTTTTTACTAAATTTTCGAATTTTAACGTGTTTTCTACTGAAAAAGCGATTATTTTCAGTTTTGAGTTATATTATGGAAAATACTACCTACTACTTAGTAAGTATTAGAAAATTGTTTGAGGTTTGTAGTTAAGAGAGGGGACGGAGAATTATAGAAGAGACAACCCTTGCAGGTATTATGATTGAAATTCAAACATTGAATGCAAAAGAGTAAAAATTCAAAGTAAAATAACTCAAAATGCATTTTTCAGAGAAAATTCAGAAAATATTTTTTAAAGTAAATGCAAAACTTTGTCTTGGTTTTTTAAAAACTCGCTTACATCAAACTAAGCTAGTTAAGACAATAACAGTACTAACCCCTATTTTTTCTTTCACAAAAAAGAGAAAACTACTTTTAGTTACAATCCTAATTCAAAACTGTCATTATTCATTTATAATTCAGCTTATTTATGTATTTATGATGACATCTAGATGATTACCCGCAATGCTTTGTGGCATTATGAGAAAAATATTTACGAATATTATGACAATAATCGAACCGAAACAACGATGACATTGTGGAAGGAAGTGATTATAGAAATAATCACAGAAATAATCACAGCATAACACGCTATAATATTTGTTATGAACATAATCATACATTTTATTATACCTTAATAATGGAAGGTAAATAAACAGATGGAATTCATGATGGTTAAATGTATACCACGACACGTATAGAGCCTAGAACTATTTTTGTTGTTGGTGGTAAGAATAGGAGAGGTCTCGAGTAGCCTGGGTACTATAAATCGAAGTAAGAGTTAATGGTGATGAGGGAAATACATGGTTATAGCCTGCGATTGGCAATAGGTTCGCCAGCTGTAATATTGTGGTTAACTTTGGTTAGTTCTTCGGGATAACTGGGTGAAGAATAACCTACTCATATGTATTGAACTGTTTCCATCCTTGACACTTGGTGAAATTCCAATTTGTTATTATTAATATATGTGTTATGAGTTTGACTTGTGTATATGTGTGTGGATTTATGTGTTCTGTGTGTGTCTGTACATAACTTTTGAATGGATAGACCGATTTTGATCGAGTTTTTTCGTTTGAAAGCTCTGTTGTGATCGAAATGGTTCTTCGCTACATTACATGCAGGTTTGGTCAGGGGGGTTGTCAAATATGTTAAATTTTAGAGTCATTATGTTCTGCTTTTCTAGTTTACCAAAATTAGCCAACCAGTTTTGGTTTTACAACATTTTCAGAGTTATTTTCATTTTCAAGTGAAAATATGCAAGTGTATTTTTATAGTAATAATACCTACTTACTATAACTTGAGTTGCTTTAACCTTCTTTGAGTTAATGTCTAATCTCTATTGCCCAAGCACCTTGTAGCTCACTGTGTCAACACTAGTCGGGAATACACGAATGTGTACGAATGGGAAATATTATGTTAATGGCTTCTTTGGATAAAGTCAGGATACACACCTATACCACACAATATAGACAATTATATGGATACTTGTACTACTTTAAAAGTATTTTCACGTCTACATCCCAGAAAGGGTAGGCAGAGACACAACCAGGGCACCCACGACTAGCTGAAGACACTAAGTCCCACAATGTGATAGGTGGCAAGCCTAACGCCTACCGGGCACATATCCAATCCCGGGCAACGTTATTTTTATAAGAAAATTGAAAATAAACATTTTCAATTTTTTTTTGTTGCCTAGATCGCTAGATCACAGAAGCGATACCACTGTTAGGAGATACATAGACCATTGTACTACTTGTAACAGATTTTGTTAAAAGTTGCATAATATAATTGCAACTAATATTAACGGCTGTTACCTCTAACTATCATTAAATATATCCGTAATGTTCTGTATAGCAGTGTAGGATAGTGCAGTGTAGAAAGTGTATTTTGTCCCGAGCGTAAGATGGTGACGCACCAGTAACATCATCGATGTTCATAGGCGACAGTTGTCTCTTACCATCGGGACCGCCGCTCTACTGTTCACTGTTCATGCCTACTAAAAGGAATTCGGAAACGGCAGTTGTCGTCGCGAGCTGGTAGGACTTATGATACACTGGCTATAGGATCTAATACTATGTGTGACGATAAAGACTATCCATCTTACTACAAAAAAATTAAACACTGGTTGAACACGTTTTTTTGATTGATTGATTGATTGATTGATTGACTGATTGAATAACATGCTACACGTCATCCACGTGTAGCATGTAATTAGTTGGATAGTATTTTAGCAAGTGTTTAATTAAACATGTCATTTTTTGCGGTAAGACAGTATAATTCTGACGTATTTTTATTTTTTTTTGCACTTGCCCTGTGATTGGTTATAGCATTCGTCGGCTTGAGACGAAAGGTTACAGGTTCAAATCCTGTCTAGGGCGAAATTTTTTCTTTCTTTAAAATTTATAGAAATAATTCTGACGTGTTTAGTTTTTGGCGTGGAATTTCTATGTAGGTAGGTATTTTTCATACCGTATAAATATATATGTATCATATAAAAATATAACCATATCAATGTGGGAAGACATCGCTAAATTCTCACAATGGTTTCATTATTTACAAATTAGGTAGTTATATTAATTTATTAGATATCGTCTCTTACGAACTTCCTAATACAAACCTGATGTTAATGTTAAACAATTAGTACACTACTTATACAATTATTATTTATTAGTACACTAGCGACCCGCCCCAGCTTCACACGGGTATAAAATATACATACGAACCTTTCTCTTCAATCACTTTATCTATTTAAGAAACCACATCAAAATCCGTTGCGTAGTTTTAAATCTTTAGGTTTAAGCACATAAAGGGACATGGAGACAGAGGAAGCGACTTTGTTATATACTAAGTTAGTGATTTACTTAATATTTATTAATTGTTTCAATTTAATAAGTATTTGTTAATCACAAACAGACAAACACTTATGCGTACATACACACGCTTTAAAATATTTAAACAGCTACTAAAACTAATTAGTCTCGCTAAAACTCGAGAACGGCTGATCGATTTAGCAAACTTTGGTTTTGAATTATTTGTTCAAGTCCAGGGAGAGTTTTAAAATAAAGAAAAAGGACCTACTAACATTTTAATTTTTCTCATACAAACTTAACGGTGTAATGAAGTTTGACGGGACAGCTAGTAATAAATAAATATCCCAGGGCAAATAACACAAATTGAATTTAATCCCTAAAGGAAGCAAATTAATTCAAATTATATACTTGTGTTATGGGTGTTAGTCAACTACGGAATACATACATATAAACTTACATAGATACTAGAATAAATTTAATAAAAACCCAGACTTCTAAATGTTCATCTCACAAAAGTCTGCCCCCGTCGAAATCGAACCCAAGGCCCAATTGCACAGTGGAGTAAGGCGGGGTTTTAAATGTTAGGTTATGACGGCTTAACAGAAAAGTACCTCATTGTTACAGATTTGATCACATTTCCATCATATCCGTCCAAAAGGAAGAAATGGAAAAACATAGTGACGAAGCGCCTCGGCTCGTGCTGCTCAAAGAAGACCCTGCTGCGGAGGCTACCAGTGCTCGCATGGCTGCCCAACTATACGCTGCGGAGCGGCCTCGCGGATATCATTGCTGGTAATAGGTCTATAATATATGATCACCTGTATTATGAACTTCTTGAGGCTACTTTTTTCATTGCTATAATCTGTAAATTCAAAATGTTCACATCACAAGTAATAAATATCAAATTTAAAATGAAACTCCTTATTATATCTGCAGTGGTCGCCCATCGGTTGAAATTCGACCTTAATAAATTTTAATATCTTGTTTATAAGAACTCCATCTTCGTTTCTCAAAACCAACTACTATGTTTTCAAACTGTATGGTGCGCCATCTGTGATCTTTTATCGTTATCATCAATATATTTGTTTGTGTGTGTCAAATGCAGGGTAGTGTGGGTAATGTTTTATTTATTGATTTAATGTGCATTATTTAATGTAATTTATAAGCATTATTATTGAAAAATATTAGCGTTCTGCACTTCTTCTACACATAAACTACAAGTGTGCCAAATTTTATGCTCCTGCGTCCACGCAATTTCCGTAAAAAGGGGTCCAAAGTTTTGGCATCACGTATTAATATATAGATTTAAGGCTGTATTTACAACCCGACGAAAAAATTCTCAATTTTTTCCATTTGATAGATAATAGATTTTAACAGAGGAATCCTATTTTGATAATTCTGAATGTAGGATAGATTAGGCCAAGGCAATTACCTAGTTCAACATGCAACAAACCTCATCTGTAAGTGAAATATTTTAAAAACAATTACTAGTAGGGTCAAATAAATGAGTTAGTAGGTACGTACTTTTATAAATAAACTTTTGTCAGTTTCTCTGTTAACAAAAACTACTGAACGGATTTTTACTAAATTTCGTAAAGTAGTGGGTTATAGTCCGGGCCGCGTTTATCTTGGAAAACCTTTTGTCACTTGAAAATCTGGGTGCTGATTATGTATCTCAGTTGCCAACTCAAAATAGAAAAGTGTACATCAAATATCTTTCAAATGACGTGTTTTATATTTGCTGTATCTAATGACCTACAGAAATACAATAGCAAACACAAATGACGTCATTTGATGTACACTTTTCCATTTTGCGTTGACAATTGAGATACATAATCAGCCCCCTGTACGACGTCGCGGGCAGTAACTACTTAATTTTGAGTATTGAAATCGTTACATAAAAAACGTATTTTTTAAAAAGTAAAAGTAACTTCACACCCATATCCTCGAACGGGTAGGCAGAGCCACAACTAGGGCACCCACGACTAGCCGAAGACACTAAGTCCCACAGTGTGATAGGTGGCAATCCTGTCGCATACCGGGCACATATCCAATCCTGGGCAACGTTATTTTTATCAGAAAATTGAAAATGTATATTTTCTAACTTTTTTGTTGCCCGATCTGGGGATCAAACCCAGGACCTCGAGAAGTCAAGTCACAAGACCACAGATCACATATACCTACATAGACACTAGAGGCATATTTTTAAGTGCTTTTAATGCATTTGAAACATTGTGTTATTAAGTATAATTTAAAAAGCTCAAGTTAGAGTATATAATGAAGCTAAGCACCTACCAATAAAAACAATTTTCCGAATATTTATTGTTAACAAACAAATAATAAAATAAAAAATAATGTAGCAAAAATTTAAAAGGTGCATTGATAATCTTAGGACATTGACGTGTAGTCTCATGCGTGAATAATGTCCGGTTCCCATACTTAAGAAACGAGTCGCTTTGATTACGAATGGTAGTGTTTTGTACGATTAGTAAGATTGTTGACAACAGTTGCTCGTTTTCGACAGTTAATTCTGAACATTTTTGAAAATATGAGTAACGCTCGGTTATTTTTGAGCAAACTACGAATGGCCCAATTTACGGATTACGTTTCGTTGATTATAGGAACCGTGGCAGAATTATTTCCAATTAGAATACGATAACACTGAGGACTGACAAGCTTAAAATCATAACAGCGACACGCTTGGTTGAGTTTTAAAGGTTTTCGCGCGTCGTGTCAATGAATGTAAAAAATGCGGCCGAGAAAAATATTCACTTACATCGGTAGATGAGTTTTTTAAAGGTAAACAAGCTAACACACATCGTATATGCGTTACCAACGAGTCTGTAATGATACGCCTCTTACATAACTAGGCGTAAAAGAGCTGTTAGTTTACTGTAAAAATCGGGAAACGCTAAAAGTAGCGCAGGAGGCTTGACACAAAAATAGTTTATTGCTCTTAATGTCTATCTTACAAATTATTTTTTTTTCTCTTGTCATTTATTTGGTATTCATTTCTTGTGTTTAATTGTATAATAAGTCACAAGTCGTTATAAAATGTCATGTCAGGGTCTTGAATGAAGCGTTGGCCTACTTTTCATTCATTTCCATTTTGTGAGATTTATCGGCAGCGAGGAAACACACGTAGTACTAATTTTTTCATACATTTTTCACTTGTGTACTTTAACTAAAGAAAATTTAACTAAATGGCTCCTAAAATAACTCATTTTCTCATTACATATACGAAGTAAATATTAAATAACTGCAACCATATTCTAAAGGACCAAAGAGAATACTTGCCATATTCTCTCACGATGGCGCCAAAACTCCTATCCAAAGAGTATATAAATACTACGTAATACTCCCATCCTTTTTTTAGTTTGTTAGTAGTTATTTTGCCCCTTTCTGGGACTACGGCTACGGCGACTTTTAGGCCAATCTGCCATGTCTTCAGTATTAATTGAGTCTTTATTTTAGTCATTAGTTACTATTTACAAGAGTCACGTCTGGGTCTTGAGTAAAACGGTGGCTTCGTTCAAAATGTACAATATGCCACCAAAAATGACTAATGTCACTCATTATAAACACGAAATTCAATAATTATGAAAAAATTACGACCATCTTCATTCACGATGGCGCCAAAAGTCTTTATTGTTAGTAAATTTGGCCCTTTCTAGGGCCGTCTAAGGCTTCCTTTAGGCCACGCTGCTACGTCTTCCGAAGTAATTCATTCTTATTATCAGTCATTAGACAATATGTACAAAGTCATGTCGAGGTCTTGAGTAACGCGTTGATCACTTTGCTTAAGCTCATTTAAGTGAGGTACACGATACACTCATTTCTTAATAAATATTTAATTTGTGCACTTTAACTGAACAAAATTTATTTAGTTCCCACCTAAATTAACTAATTTGACTCATAATTTATAGAAGTTCAATAATTATGAAAAAAATACGAAACGATACACTAATTTCTTCATAAGTAAATATTTCACTTGTGCACTTGAAAGAATCAAAATTGAATTAATTGCCACAAAAATAACTAATTTTAATTCAATAATTACGAAAAAACTACGACCATCAACTTTCACGATAGCGCCAACACTCTCCTTTTTTAATTTTCATTATTTATTAGTTTTTTTTTAAGTTCATCTGCCCCTTTCTGGGGCCCGGCCGGCTAAGGCCTTCGGGCCATGCAGCTATGTCTTCTGTTTTAATTAATTGTTTCATTTCTAGTCATAAGTCATTTCAGTCGTAAATCTTAGGTCATAAGCCAAAGTCATGTCAGGGTCTTGAGTAAAGCGGTGATCTCGTTACTCAAGCTCATTTAGCGAGACTTGGCGGCAACGAGGAAATACACAATACACTAATGTCTTCAAAAATATTTAACTTGTACACTTTAATTGAACAAAATTGAACTAATTGCTACCTGAATTAACTAATTTTACTCATATATTGCACGAAGTTCAATAATTACGAAAAAAAGTACAACCATCTTCTGTCGTGATCCATTTTTAAGTTAATTTGCCCCTTTCTGGGGCCAGCTAAGACCTTTAGGCCACGCTGCCACTTAGTCATACGTCGTTATACGTAGTCATGTCACTCCTTTTTTTAATTAATTTCGTCGTATTGGGTCAGACGCAGGCCTATAGCCGTGCTGTTTTTTCTATCGTAATAAATTATATAAAAAAATCTATTTTTTGTCTTTAATGTAAATTAATCAAATAATATTAAACTGGTGGCTACACAATATGCATGCACCTGGGATAATTTTGCGTACTAAAGGCATTCTGGTCCTGTCTGGGGGCTACTGATTTTTTTTTTAATTTTAGTGCACATATTTTGTAAAATGACGTTATATTTTTTGACCAAATGGTTATTTCAACACTAAGCGAGCCTTTAAATGTAGAGCACGCCGCAACCAGCTGAATGAAATTAAATATTTTATTCAAACGTCCAAGCAGCGCCACAAGCACACCAATTAGTAATCAGTTGTGCTAGTTTTTTCCTAAATACATTGTCGCCAGTGAACCGTGAAATAACTAAAATTTAGCGTCTGTGTCTAGTGTAGAGAGCTAAATATTTTGTACATTGCCTCTTGCATAGCTGCCGAGTCCAGGTGGTGACCACATTTTGTGAATGCATAGTGCACCACTGATATATTCTAACTACCGGTTTTGGAATATCGAATAGCATTTAAAAATTATAAAAGAAAGGGCATGCTCCAGTGGGTTGGTCATGTGGAAGGATTGACAGATGAAAGATTGACAAAGCAGATATACGATGCGAATGTAGATGGATGTAGGTACCCGAGGAAACCTGTATTCTCATTCCACAATCAAATTAATCGAGTTTTATCAGAGGGTGGTGTTAAGAGTGTCAGAAACCGGTTGTCATGAATGTGAAGGTTGTGAGGTAAGTTTGCAAGTATCGTGTCATATGGCACTCGATACTCTCTCCCTTCCCCCTAGGGATTTGGTGACTTGGTGTGAAGATAAGTACGTAAAAGATTAATGTCTGTTAATACTTGATTATGATCATTGTTGAAGTTATCTATAGTAGGTATGGTATGTACGGTAGATAAATAAAATTATTCTACATTTAAAATTATTTGTAATAAATTATGAAACTTACTAAACATATAAATAAATAAAATGTCTATTAAAAATATGAAAAGTGCTGAGATTTAAATGTTAAAATGTATATAAATGTTTCATTTCTCTAAATTTAATTAAATATTACCACAATGTGGTAGAATATGTTGTATTCTTAAATATCTCTGTAAAAACGTTTTAACAAACATATTCCACAAACAAATAATTTTCATTTTTATTGTTATTATAAATACTATTGATCATAATGGCGCATTGTCAACGCGGTGCCGGATCTTTAAGCCTTTATTAGTTTGCCGACTACCATATCCTTGTAACTGGAGCACGAATGCGCCGAGCACTAGTGTTACTGTGTTGGTA